>MQUG01004005.1:0-41125 GCA_007213375.1 Steinernema feltiae | reverse complement strand
TCGCGCTGAAGAAGACGCAAAAAGATTTGGGCCAAAAGAATTGTTCTGTACCACTTTTCTGGGCTATTTTTGGTCCAGAATCCTGACTTCCTTCACGAATTCGAACCTAATTTTTGCAGTAAACATTAAAAAGGACGCTGTTCTGACCAAAAATAAACTTAAAATTGTTCTAAAGCAATATTTTCAATTTTGTTGAACAGCGAATTTATCTTGGCAAAAAGCAAAGCGGATTAGTGCGATACGCAAAAACAAAGATTAGAACTTCAAATCAGTTTTTGGCGCTGAAAACGACGCAAAAAGAATTGGGCCAAAATAATTGTTCTGTACCACTTTTCCAGGCTACTTTTGGTCAGAATCCTGGCTTCTTTTATCGACTCGAATTTAAATTTTACACTAAACGTTCACAAGACACTGTTTCGGCCAGAAACGCACTTAAAATTGTTCCAAGACAACATTTTCAATTTTGCATTCTTGATATATACGACTTCTGCAACACAGCTGTCGCTTACGATCATACCACGCTGAACATACGCGATCTCGTCAGATCTCGCAAGTCAAGCAGCGTCGGGCCTAGCTAGTACTTGGATCGGAGACGGCTTGGGAATCCTAGGTGTCGTAAGCTTTTTGCAATTTCAATAATAATTTGCAAATGTTTTTCAAAATCATTCTCTTAAGCCACTGAAATGAAAAGCAGTTAATTGATAATTACATGATCGGCGCTTCTAAGCGCGGTAACAGTTTGCGCGCATGTGTCGTGCAACGAGAATTGTGGGCAAAGCTCACAAGCTTCACATTAAGCTTGTAGAAGATTTAATTTTTCCCCAGGGGAGTGGGCCGTTCCCAGAAGTAAGTGCAAGACTGGGTCGACCCGCGGCTAGAGAGGAGCAAGCCCCTATCTGAAGCGGCGAGAGCGGATTAAAGCCGAAGACACGACCAACAAAGCACGCGCAGTTCGCACTGCCCAACGAAGACGACGACGACGTCCCGACCACCGAAGAGAGCTCACCAGGACCTCCGAAGCCAGCAAGACCAACGAAGCCCGCGAGGAAGACGCGCTCCATCTCCCAACCGGAAACCATCAACGTATCCGCGACGGTCGCCCACATCAGCCCCTTCGACACCCGTACCGAAGCCAGAGGACCTCATCCTCACAGCCGACGTCACTGAAGAAGTCGAACGAAGCTCAGAAGATCGCCGACGAAGACGATCTTGTTATTCATCACTGTTTCTGTAATATCTCTATAACGTTGTAGTAAAATTACCGTAATCCCGCGTGGCAAACATTAACAAGGCGATCGCTACACATCCAGCGGAGATTTTACTTTAACGTGGATGCACATCTAAAATGGCCTACAAGTGGTACGAAATCAAAATCAAAGAGTCTATGTTTGCATTTGCAGGAAAGCAGTGAAAACGCAGAAGTACGACTTGTGCGGAGTTGCTGGAAGACCTGGAATCGGTCTACACCACATGTTCAGAACGTCTTAAAACAGAGTGGCAACTTGGACGCATCGGTTCGTCACTTCTTTTTTACTTTTCATTACTTCATTTGCTACAGGTTTTAACTTTCCATTTTGAGATCTGGCCATGTTTCTTGTCTTTGTCAGAAAAACTGACCGTGCGCTATCAATAAAAACCGGTTAGGGTGCAAATGTAGGGCTTCCAAATGTGCTGACTAACCTAAGGCTCAAGGAGCGTTTTAAATCACCTATTAAGTTGCAACTATTCCATTGGTCCCCCCAACGGTAGATAACCGTCGTAATCCAAAATTTTACGCACTGATGCTGCGTTAGTTGACGTTTGTTGTTCATTGGTTAAAATTAGAAGTCCGGTGATGGAATCATGCGGTAAATGAAGAAGGGAGAGCGATCATTTATGTATCGATGGAATGCTGGTTTTTTTATTTCATCAATTTCTAGACGAGACGACGACTCCGGCTTGCAAATCAAAGAAGCCTCGCGAATCCCACCGCCGTCCTCTCCGTTCGACATCTGATTGATGTTATGCTGTATTACTAATGGGGTTTCATCCCCTGATGAAGTTGTTGACCCATGCGAGCCTCGCACAGCAACAACTGAGCGGGAAGAGGGAAAGAGAACAGCTCTGGGTAGGGGTCATGGTGCTACGTTCTACAGATCCTTGCGCATCTTTTAAGCCTGGATTGACCGTGATTCAGATAACGACGATTTGGTTGGTGGTCATCATGCAGAGAGGTTAAGGATGGTCGGCTCTGACCAGTGCCGACAGTTGCGGTCCAGTCCAGGTACCAGAAAGCTCAATAGTGCCCTACCAGGTGTAGAAGAGCAACAGCAAATAACTTTTCAATTCTCATAGCTAACTTCACAACTTTGGGACTTGATGGATCAAAATTTTGTAAAAACTCTAAAAATCCCCCGTTTAGTCTGCGCTCAGCGCTCATAAAGTATTTAAAAAAACTCGCATTCCATTGAAGACAACTCTCAGCAGACAGTCGACGACAATCGATTGCGTGTTGCCTCGCCGGGAAAAGGCGGGAAATGCGGCTGCGGCGACCGTGACCCTCTGACGACAGACAACTGAAACAGAAGAGCAGTTAGAGTTAAAGACGACGGCGGTTCGGATCGTTGCCACGTCGCCAGTGTCGGCAGCTAGCATCGCTCATGTCACACCCAGCGAGCGGCGGCATCTTGTTTTGGCGTTTCTTGGATGTTTTCGTGTTGGAAATGCAGCGCTTTTCATTCTAATGCTTACGTTCTTATTTGACCATTTCGCAGCAATTGCACACGCGATGTGTCAAATGCATTGTGATGGAATCATGCGTAAATCTGGAAATTTTCAGCCTTTGACAAGCGTGGTGCGACGCTCTCGCGTCCGCGGTTCAATCTTCTCGTTCAGTCGACAATCGCGCGACTCGTCTTCAATTCAAGGTTGGTGCCTGGCTGATTGATCTTGTTTCCAACTGAGTTTTCAGACTATGCTCGATTCACCACCAATTGTGTGTGATTAATATTTCACAACAACTCTGCACTGCGATATTCCTTCTTTACCGTTCAATCAACTGAGAACATGAGAGTTGTTACTGGAGAAGTTCAGCACCGCACTTTAATCGAGCGAGTAGGTACTGGCTACTACGTTCAGCGCAGCGATCGATTTGTGAAACGCCGCTGGATCAAGATTCCTTCTCGGATCAATGTGAGCCGAGACGCAACTGCCCTCAAAAAAGGTAAGAGCGTCGAGCGTCATTCGAAAGTTTCACCCATACATTTTCAGATCTTTTTGCTTATCTGGATATGGTTGCTCACGTAATCCGCCGAAATCGTCAAAATACGCATTTGCTGCGGAACTGTTAAAGGTTTGTTATTATTTATTCCAAATTCTCCATGCAAAGTCGTTTTCAGACTGAAACGGAGAACCTGCGACCGCCAACGAAGGACCAGATCAGCCGTCGATTCCGTCGTCTTGATGCGGATACCTGGACTATCCTCCGGCTGATCGCCGACAACAGCGGCGACCTATTTGCGTCGACGCTCCTTGCTGCCTTCTGGAAGAAGAAGGATTAAGGTTTTTATTTTTGTTGTTGTAACCTTTTGAGATTAACCGAATAAAGGTTTTGTATGTTATTTGCGTTGTATCGTTTGGTTGAAACAGTCAGGCAACAAATTTCAAGTTCAGTTGTTTCAAAAACAAATTGCTGTGGTATGAGTTGTCCATGGTATGACATGTCGATGATATGAGTTGTCCTGGTATGAGTTGTCCTGGTATGAGTTGTCTTGGTATGAGTTGTCATGGTATGAGTTGTACCTAACCCCTCCGAGATGTTCCCGGACGAACTCATTAACGATCCACAGCAACACGCCGAACTAGGTTGGCAATTTTGCGTCCACTCTGTTCAATTTTCGATTACTTAGCAAAACGAGCAATTTGGGGTCCCCACAGCGCTACTGTAGTCAGAGTGAACGCCGACATTCTGCATTGTGTGTAGTGAACAAGTACACGTCTGTGGACACCCCGGTTGACGACGACAAATACAACGTGCCTCTTATGAGACCTGAAACGTTCCATAGTAAAACTCCTTCCGGATTTCTACGCAAGTTGGACGCTGAATCTGCGCAGAGCAACGGTGCTAGGGTAAGATTTGCATTACTGAAAGCTAATTCAACTCTTCAGTTATAGCTCATCATTGTGGAGATGCAACAGTATGATGTTGTCTGCACGTTTGCGGACCCTGCTACAAGCGGTCGATCAAGAGTGCCTTCTTCAACACAAAGTGAGTTGAGTATCAGCTTTTATTTGAATTTTCTCAATCAGTTCATCACTTGAAACTCGTTTAACGTGCAAATTTTTAGGAAAATTGCTATATTGCGTGAACAAGTCGCTAATAATACCAACAGCCATTTACAATCGATGATTTTGCACAATACCGCTATCTACAGGCGGATGATCAGCAACTTTATGCACGCAACGTGCTGTAATCTACGGGCCATTCGTTGCCTTAATGCTGCTCTCAAACGCCTTGAAGGAGATTATGAACGAGCTGTCTGGGACTCCACAAGGATGAAAGTTTTGCACAACTGACTTCACCTATTTTGGAAAAATCGCGTGGAACTCAGCCTTACTAGAATGGAGTTCAACTAAACTTGAAGGCTCACATTGCAGCGGTTAGACTTCTAACGTTTTTCATCACTCTCAATCCAAGTTATTTTTAGGAAAATTACTATATTACCATAGGCCTTCCGTGAACAATTCGCAAATGATACAACAGCCATTTACAATCAAAAATCTCTTCTGTCGGGCAATTCTCTCCCATTCGTCGTGTTTTCTTGTTACACAGTTGGGGCATAGTCCATACGCCCACTGCCCTAGAACTTTTGCTGATCAATAAAAATCGTTGGTGTTGATGTTCTGTTATTTTCGGTCTATTCTAATGATAATTTGTTGTTGAATTATTTTGCAAACACTTGCAAACATGCGGACGGAAGGTGGGAAAACGGGGGAAGGCGAACTGGACGAACTATTTATCACGCCGCATATTAACAACTTTTTTGTTTTTGCCGCTGCATTTTGCCGCTAAATTTCCTTGATTTAATTTAAGACGTAAATTTAGTACGCTTGGAAATTGCCAATAGACGTTGGAAAAAAAGGAAACTGGTCGACGACACAAGCGCGAAATAAGAGCGAAAAAGAGCTGACTTGAAGGCTCACAGTGCAAAGTTTGCACCTCCAACGTTTTTCATCACTCTCAATCCAAGGGAAGAAAATTGGACCGAAATTCATAAAGCTTACGCTGCAATTTGCAAGAAAGATGTGAAGGTTAAAGAAAGTATTCGGTAGTAAATCGTCGAAGATAGTTTGGCCGGCGGTGCATACAGAAAATTCAACAAGACAATAAAACATAACCATTGCGATTTCACTTTCGTCTGAAGCAGCTTGTTGCCATTCGAGATGACACTGAGGTCGTCCGTTCTTAGAAAGATTTAAACAGCTCTTTCAATACGAACAAGAAGCCATATGCTCTTAAAAATAGCTGTACACAGAGTATGTCGACAAAATCACAATTTACCTCCATTGTGCGCAATTACTGTAGCGCCTTTTTGCCGTGATGCCATCAAAAACTCAGTAGTTAATTCATAATTTGCTTTTGACTGCCTTCGACTGACTCTCCTAGTTGGTACTATTCAGTTCTAACTACAAACACGGAGCATTCAGAGGGTTGTCTAGAACAATGTTATTTGTCAAATAACAAGTCGAAATTTTTAGTTTTTACCCGCACAAGCATAGCATTCCATCTCAACGTGGATCAGATTGACAAAACCACCATAAAGTATACATCCCACCTGTAGGATGATGCCTCCTTTCCACGCCATTGCCTCTGAACCTCAACTGCTTCCCATCTGTCAACTCGTTGTAATCAAACCACACCCCAAATCCTGCCTACTTAACCAAACACTGATCTCTTCCACCTTGTCAGTTACTCAGTTGTCATGTAACAAACACTGATGGTCGGGCCGAACTCGGTTAATTCGTGATAGAAATTCGAACGTACTGAATCAAGTGAATCGAGAATTCAGAAATTAAATAACTTTATATTTCGTATTTTACAACAGCATCAATTAAAAAATATGAAGAATCACAATCATCGCCTTCTTCGCCTTAGAGCCTCTTCAACGACCTTGTAGGATGGCGACGAACTGTCGCCCGATTCAATGTACTCCACGAAGAGGTCTAGGCTGCACTGAAAATTACACCTTAGCAAACCGTTATTTAAATGAGTTTATCACCTACCTTTTTAATCATCAGTTCATCATCCTGATTGCTGCTGTCCATCCATCAGCGCTCCCTCCCGCCGCATTAATCCTAAACGAATATCAGATTGAAATTAGCCGCCAGAGCTTACTTGATCTTGTAGACGATGCGCGGGTCAGTCGACTGCATTTGAACGAATTTTGGTTTAACTACTGTAATCAAACAATATGAAGAAGAGAAGGCAAAATTCGCGCGCGAACGGAATGACAACGCAGCGACAGCCGCTGTTGTCATGGCTTCCTTCCTCTCCAGGCAGCCGACAAGCCACACGGCGCGGTGTCGTTTTGGTCGAGTATGGTAATTGCCGTGACACCCTCGCCTCTCCGATCAATCAGTGCTCTCTCGCTTTGTTGCGTCCGCGGTGCTTTGCGCCTTCACTTGAAGCCTCAAAACGAGAGAACGCTGAAGTGAGGGAGTGGACTGCGATGCATAATAGCGCCTACAGCAGCCCTACTGAGCGCTGTCACACACAGTTGCGGTTGTTTTGCGTTCTATCTATTTCCTTTTTGAATCAGCGAGTTTGCTTTCAGTAATTTCATCAAAATCGCCTCAACGGTTGTCGATCGACTTGAGCATCGTCTTCAAAATGAGGTAAAATTTCAATTTGATCAGTTTTGTGAACGCCTAAAAATGCGTCGCACAAAAAGTTCAATGGTAATCACGCTTTCTTAAACATGTTATGTTGGCTTTTTTGTATTTGGTAATTTTTGCACTTCAGTTGTGTCAATTCAAAGTCAAAAAGAAAGCCCAAAATCCTTCCTAAAATCATTAAAAAAACAGCTTCTCAATTGGCTCGAAAATCCTCATCTGTAGCTCAAATTTCACTGTTGATGATTGGGCAACACCACAACATGAATTGGGCAACATTCAAAGTTGAAGTTTGGGCTTGCGAAGCGGAATTCTTCTGCTTTTCTCGTTGCCCTTGGAGACGCTGATCCCACCAACAGAATGGTTGACCTTGGTCGCATTGTGCGAAATCGATCGTGTCGTTGCGTATGTCCTGTTCAGTGGATTAACATGTTGCTAGTCGAGTCGACATGTCCACTGGAGCAATCCTTAAAGTTGGTGAATGGCTCTCTCGAAGTAATTTCGCCTCCCTATAGCCAGTTTATGTCGTCTTTACGATTACATTGAAACTTTTTTTCTTTTTAGATTTCACAGATCGATGTTCCTGACATGTGGCAGAGCTACATCGCGAATTTGAATTTTTCAAATTTTCATGAATTTTGCATCATTCGGAAAGACAAAGTGACTTATGATTGAGCTGGACACCTTGGAACCAAAGGATTGGGACATCCTTAACGAGCCGACATTCTACATCAGTTACATCAAAACCTACTTTGCGATAATCGGCTTCGGACTTCTTCTTCCCGTCGTTGTCTAACTTTGGGATTTGAGTGATAACATGGACCCACTGCTCACCTATTTCTTCAACACTTACATTGGTCGTTCATATGTCCCTGAAAATGAAATTCCAGAACTCGAAGAAGGATGCGCTGCTGACGGTAAGAGTGACTGTTTTTTAAATCTTTTATTACAAAGGTGATTTAGAGAAAGTGTTGCCTGAAGGCCGCCGAGGCGTAACTTTCCCCCCCGACGAATGGAATCTGTATGTGAAGACTTTATCAGAGGAATCAAGAACAAATAATTCGATTGAATCATGACACGGGGTCATTAACAAATACTTCCGAGGAACACCGGCAATGACAACACTACTGACGCGAATCAAATGTGAACACGATTATGCGCTTCAAACTTACCGCGAATATCGACTAAACCCGGAAGGCGGACTTCGACAACGCCCGCAACGATATCGTTATCGCGTACATGATCAAAAGCTGATATCATTTGTCAGCAGATTGGAGGAAGAGTATATGGAAGACCCTATTTCTTACTTGAAATGCCTGTCGTACCACTGCCAGACGCTGTCAGCCCCTGAGACAGTGGATGATGAAGAAGAAGAAGAACCCTAAATTCCAATGTTTTGTTAGCAATATTTTCCTTGTTGTCAATTCCCTGTTGCTCCCTGTTTTCCCCGTTGCTCATTACACTATAAAATCTTGTTGTTTACAAGTGCTGGTTATTAGCGCTATTGTCGTTCGCGGTAAAGTCGTTCGCGCTAAAGTTGTCGCGCTAAAGTCTTCGCGCTAAAGACTTCGCGCTAAAGTCGTGTCACGGCTTTGTTAAATGTTGATTTTTTATCGCCGATTACAGGTATTAACATTTACTGAATTTCTTTATCAAGGTTTAGATGCTATGTAACGCTAAAGGGCCACAGGATTCCATCTAAATTCAAATTTAATCTTGAATTTTGGCCCATTCTCTTACAATAGTTTAAACCGCAGAAACGTTGGGACGAAATCTGTTTACCTAATCCCAGAACTCAAATCATTGGATGTACCGGACCATGGTTTTGACACGACACGGAAATCGTTGTTAAAGTTGTCACAACAGAAAATCAAATGTGTGAAATTGTAACATAATTGTGTTTATAGCTTTAATTATATGACTTTGTTGTCAAATTTCAAATCAGCCGGCCATGCAAGCGTTCCTCCTTCAATTCAAGGTTAGTTTTGCTGTTTTAATTTAGTCAACTCCGTTCTTTACTTTCAGATATTTACTCCAAAGTTCTCGTACACCACGAGTTGTACCATTCCTCAAGAACACTTCCGCTTCACTCTGTAACTTTGGCAAACGCCTTTTCGCACGCTCAGGCACCGTTGAAAGTCAACATATTGCCCTACGATGAGAAACACACCTACCACATGTGGCGATGAGATGTGCCGATGCCGAAATTCCACAAGATCGGGCTACTCGGTTAGATAAGCTACAGGCTAGCAAAGGACCAGACGCTAACGGAACAAGCGAGGGTTGAAAGCTTCGAACTACGTTGGATTTTAGGCTTCGTCAGAGCGACAGAGCAACTAGGATGGCATGTAACCAATACCGGAGCGACGTACGTTGGCCAAGGTGAAGGCTTGGTAAGTTTTAAAATTTTGGGTTTTTACTAACATTTCTTTCTGCAGCACCAGCAGGTGGTGCACAATCTACCAGCTCAGAATCCCAATATTCAAAACCCGATAGCGCAGATGTTGCCTCAATTGAATCCGCAACAACCAGGTCCTTCACACAATCAACATCATCAAGCAATCGCCGGCAGAGACCGTGGACGACCTCGTCGTTCGCCTTCAGCAGTCTTGATCGAGTGAAGTGATGTTGAATTTGGTCTTCTCTATTATTTTGATCTTGTTGCTGAACCTGAACGGCTCAAGCCGGCTATCGGGCTCAATTTCTTGATTCGTAACTTCCTTAGTAACAACAAATTTTTACTTTCAATTGAAGACAACTCGCCGCATACAGTCGCATTGATTTATGCAAATTTGGCGCGAAAAAACGGCAGCGGACGCGTTGATGTCTCAAAACGAGAGAACGCTGAAGCGAGGGAGTGCTAGACTGCGATGCAGCCTAGCGCGTACAGCAGCTACACTGGGCGCTGTCACACACAGTTGCGGTTGTTTTGCGTTCTATCTATTTCCTTTTTGAATCAGCGAGTTTGCTTTCAGTAATTTCATCAAAATCGCCTCAATGGCCGTCGATCGACTGTGAGCATCGTCTTCAAGACAAGGTAAAATTTTGCTTTGATCAGTTTTGTGAACGCCTAGTGAATGCATCGAAGGAACGAAGGATGGTGATGTTACTTTCTTAAACATGTTATTTTGGTTTTTTGTATTTTGTAGTTGGCAATTTTTTCAATAGCGAAAATTACACCTCATTGTCAGTTGTGTCAATTAGTAAATGTGAATGTTAAGCCGAAAATCCTTCCCAAAAATCGCAATAAAAAAGCGTCTGAATAGGCTCTATGATCCTCATCGTTAGCTGAAATTTCACTTTTGTAAATGGTTGTAATGGCTGTAAATAATAGTTGGTTTGTTAATAGTAAGAGCAAAAATATTAACTGCAATAGTTAAGCTGATAATGACAATAATCAATGCCTCGTCGACCTCGGACAGAAACGAGACAACATTTACTTCACAGTCCTCGAGGCTCAGAAGAACTCCGGGAAGAAGTCGCCTTGTACAAGCGCTCGATGACCAAGGATTGGCATTGTTGTTTAAGGAGTTCTAAGGAGAGTTTACGTTCGTTTTTTGTTCTAAGGAGAGTTTACGAGAGGGAAAAGAGCACCGTAACCTTTAAAGGAGTTTGAAGAGTAGCGCAAAAGTTGTATCGATCTAGCCGTCGTCGGCGTATTTTACTGTTCGTTTTAGATGGTTCTGCCGTTTCAACTTGCGAAGCTAGTGCTTCTATTCCTCTTTCTCTGGACGCTTCACAAACAGCGACAAAATTGACATTACCGTTGGAGGCACAGAGGACGATAGCGGAGTGCGAGAAGTCATCGTAATTGTTGAAAAACACAAAGTTAAAAATGAAAATCAATATTTTAGCAGTGCAAAAAAAAGAAGCAGAGAATTCAAAAAAGATCGTCGCCTGCCAATGATCTCGATAACGGTCCACGGCAAAAACGACAAAAAACGAGGTAAAAACGTGGTAAAAAGCAGTTAAAACAACTTGAAATTTAGGTGTTTCTGGGGAAAACGAGAACGATAATCAGCTCAACGACGATCACGACGGTTAGTTCATTAGATTCAAAAATTATTTCTGAAATAGTATTTCCTCACAGACGTTACAATCTTGTCTCGAACGACGACACAATCAAAGAAATTCAAAGAAAGGACCAAAGTCATCGAGTTCCAGTTGAAAACACTTCAAGGAAACATTCCGAATCCGAATTGGAACGGGCCGCATTCGGATTCGTTTTTGACCACTCAGCTCTCAACACTCCAGTCTTCGTCCCTTTCAACAAAAGAGCGATAAACACGGCTGATGTCAATGTTGAAATAAAATAAAATTGAAATAAAATGTTTAATGTTTAATTTGAACATCGATTAAGAGTGGAGAGGGACGGGAGCGAGGAGCAATTCGAACATATAAAATTTCAGTTCAAATTCCTGGTTTCCAAGTCACGTTTTATAACCCTTCACCAGCGCCACCGCTGTCCATAGTTCTGTTTCTCCTCGCAACGCGCAACTCCGACCAAAATACTTGTTTGAACCGTTGGCGGCCAAAAATATCACCGATGCAAGGTGCAAATGCATTGTATTTGAAATCTCTTCATTTTTCCAAAGGTCAGAAGAAGCACTGCAGTTTGCACCATTCGCTCCTCAAATGGTTTCTGTAAATTACGCCAGTTCCCCCAAGCAATATTTTGTCGCTTAAAGAAGTTCATAGTAGATGGCCACCTGCCCTGTGCACCATCACTGTCATGTGCGAAGGGTCACACGCATTGTATTGTCATTCGCTGTAAATCTAGCAAAAATTCCAATTTGTTTCAGTGTTCGGCCGCGTCCGCGCTTCCAACTATCCCTCCAATCGATCAATCACACGAATTGTCTTCAATTTAAAGTAAATATTTTTCAGACTTTTTTCGCTGTTTTTCGTTATTAGATTTTTCAAAGTTAACGCTCGCTCGATGGGGAAGACTGAATCACGTCCGAATTGGAGATGTGATTGTTGTGATTTCAGGAAGTGGCACGGAGACTACGTATTTGGAAAAGATGCAGATCATGTTCAGGACGTACCTGTTGCCTCGTGCAGATGCCGGATACGGTCCGCACACGTCAATGGCTACTGGGCTCTAAACTAGAATAGCCGCCCCGACTTCCGGAATAACCGGAATCTCGGCTACGCATCACCGCGATGAGCGGAAGAAACGAGGACTGGGACTCGTAAGTAGCGCCTTCTCAATCGTCATCCCTGACGTAGTAAAGTCGGTCACGAATTTAATGCAGTCTCGATTGATCTGCAAACGGCGCAAGAAGTACCTTCCCATAGGTGCCCTCGGCGAACCATCGCGCCACCAACCTTATCGACATCGTCAGCCGCGAACCCGCAATCAATATCGCGGAGAACAAAGTGAAGAGCGAAGTGAGGGATCGAATTATCACACGAATTACCGTGGAGCTGATCTCGCCGAGAGCGAATCGTTCGGTTACGATCGCCCAGAAGCGCTCACTCAAGAAGCTCAAGCGGAGTACGACGACTCCATCCGACAATCTTTCGACGATTCTTTGGATGGATTCGAAGAAAAAGATGAATGATTTTTTTGTTGTCTTTGAAATTGTTGTTTTCATTACTTGTTGCTTTCAGTTGTTTTCTTGTTTGGTTGAAAAATAGAATATATTTAAATTTGTTTCTTTCTTTATTCTTTCGCTTATTTCTCTAAGTTATTTTTTAAGGCGGCTCTTGCAGATTGCCCAAAAAATACGTATTTGGAGAAGCCGCTGAGGCGATTTTAATGAAATTACTGAAAGAAAACTCAATGATTCAACGTACAAAGAGGTGATCGATAGCACAACATCCAAGTAGGCAACGTTTCTGTCAACACCCAAAGTTGCTGCCAGTGGCCGGCACTAGCGGCGGTCGCATAGGAGCGGCTTCTCTAACTCTGGGTTGCGTCAATGCTCTCTCGTTCTGAAGCATCAGTGACGCCGCCGCGTTTTCCCGCCAAAAATGCCTCAGCGAGCGGCTTGACATTTCGATCGGAATCAATCGATGTCGACTGTCTGCCGCGCCACGTCTGCAATCAAATGTGGGTGTTCTTTTACATTTTACGATTAATTACTAATAAACGCTGAAGCTCCGCGCCTTTGAAAATCTTGAATTTTGAACATTTGAGTGTTTGTTTTAAAAACGTAGCTTAAAAATTTCTTATTAGGTCCTCATAAAGACAGGAAATTGTCATAGCCAAATAGGTTTTTAAAAAACGGTTCATAACACCAATTTTGCATTTTGAGTTGACTATTTGAATCCCGGACAAAATGTCAAAAAAAAATTGTGCAAGACCAAGTGTTGGGTCTCAAGTGCTCTGCCAAATATTCACAACTTTTGCGCGGTAAAAGTACAAAGAAAAAGCTGTTTATAGGTTAGTCGGTGAGGGCTGCCGACAGTGTGCAGCGCTCGCGTTAGAGCATATAAGCTGGTTGCGCGTGTAATACCGCATTTTGAGTTTGATATTTTCGTGCTTTGAAATACAAATTAGGATTTGCTCGTCTTCGAGGATGATCGGGCGCGTGTATGAGATCAAGACGGTGGTAGATCGTGCTGCGTTCGACTCTCAAGACTATTGTCGCTGTGGAGTATTGCTGCAAATTAAATCGCTGAACTCCTGATGATTCATTCTGAAAATTTCATTTCGGACGCCGATGATTTCGCATTGCGACTCAAAAGGAGGAGCGAGGATAAAGGTGACCGCGCGTGGAAGCGAGTTAGCGACGCGTTGCGTCAGTCGCCAATGGGTTTGACTAGGTGGATGAGCGCAGATCATCTTCATTCTTTAGCTTCTGTCGGTTCCATTGCTACGTTGCTCATTTCAGATAACTAATGGCCTTCTTTACGTTAGGTCTCATTGAATATCCTCGTCCAAGAGATCTTCCAGCGCTTCCTTATTCCCGCCATTCGATGCCGCTGCGGTAGCATAAGGACCCGGTTTTTTGTGCTCTCTGGGATCGTTTGCAAAAAATGGATGGTCTCTTTACCTACTTCTTTTCTACGCATATCCCTATTCATCCAATCCAAGAGCTAAAACTCGGTTGCACGGCCGACGGCAAGTCTTCGCCTTACCCTATTTATCTGAACATAACCTTTTTCAGCCATAATCCAAGAAGAACTCGCAGCTGCACCCCGAAACACAGGTGCCTTGAGGAGTGGAGCGTCTACAACCGAACACTGGGGAAGTTCGGACGAATAACGCCATGGAAGCGATCTTATTTACGGTATGTTACATTTCGGCGCGGTCATTTCGGCACGAGGACACAAGTTGCAAGACAAAAGGAGATCAACATTATTTTTAAAAATATCTTCTATGAATTAGCGAAAGCAGTATGAATGCAGTGCTTAGCTTACTCGCACGACTGTGTTTCGCAAGGTGCAAATGCATTGTAATTGAAATTTTTCATTTTTCCAAAGGTCAGAAGACCTAATGCTGCTTCGCTCCATTCGCTCCTTCAAATGGACTCTATAAATTGCGCCATTTCCTCCAAGCGATATTTGTCGCTTTGCGAAGCTCGCATCTGTCCTGTGCACAATGACCATCTCTCCCACGAGACTAACAATCGCATCACTGTCAGGTGCAAGAAGTAATCAGTGAAAGAAGTAATCAAATGTATGAATGCAATGCTCAGCTGCAACGTTCAAATGCATTGTAATTGAAATCTCTTCATTTTTCCATAAGACCTAATGCTGCTTCGCACCATTCGCTCCTTCAAATGATTTCTGTAAATTGCGCCATTTGCTCAAAGCGATATTTTGTCGCTTAGAGAAGCTCGTAGTAGATGGTCACCTGTTCTGTGCACAATCACTAAATCGCATCACTGTTAGGTGCGAAGGGTCAAACGCATTGTATTGACATTCGCTGTAAATTTAGCGAAAATTCGAATTTGTTTCAGTGTTCGGCCGCGTCCGCGCTTCCAACTCTTCCATCAATCGATCGATCACACGAATCGTCTTCAATTTAAAGTAAGTGCTTGGCGCAAAGAGAAGTCGTGGTAATCTTTTTTCAGACGTTTTTCGTTGTTAAAACAGTATTTTGTTTTGATTTCTCCAATGAAAATAACTGTCAAGGATCCGTTAAACTGCAATATTCGCAATATATGCAATATATGCTTCAATAGCAAAGGAAAGGAGCAAAGGATAGCAAAGGAAAAAGCTTATGGAGCAGCTTATGGAGAATTGTTCTGGGGATAGAGAATCTTTGGCGAATTCAATGCTAATGGATCCTGAAACGATGAGTTAGTCGATGGATTGAAAGAAGAAAATGGTAAATTAATTTTTGATTAAAACGACAATTTCAACTTTTGCTCCCGATCACGGACGCAATTGAACCGAAATCGACGAGCCGGTTAAGGAGGTTAAGGAAACCGAACCAGGGGCGATTGTACCGTTCAAGCCCCAGAAGACATCACAGTGGGACCGCTATGGCTGCGAGCCGCAAGATTCATTCATTCTCGCGCCGCGCTTAGGATCAGTCGCTCATTCTTCTCATTCAGATATGGAAGATCTTTTGATGTCGCCTAGCCCGATCCAGTCGCCCCGAGGAGACGAGGAGGATTCCTCAGGAGATACTCCTTCTCCCACTCCAGTGGACTGATGTACAGTTGATTATCTCAAACCGACCTGACCTATCAGAGGTCTGGTCCGAGCACCTCGCCCGGAGGGAGCTGATATATTATGAATCGACACCGACAGGACACTTGGGAAGAAAGACTTTACGGACGCACGAGAGAAAGTTTGAGAGAGTGAGTTATTTTGTTTACTTTCCGCAACCTTCTCCTTTTCACTTCAGTCTAGAGATTGTGCTGAAAGCAAGATGTTTTCGGACACTATCGTCGGATTGTTTTTTGACAACGTTATCCATCACGTCCAGAATTTCTACTTCAGTGAAGCTGGCCCGCAAATCGACAAGGGTATCCTGGGCTCAGCACTCATTTACCCAACTCATTGTCAGTCGTCGGATCTCATGGTTTTTAGAGCCGCTTGCTACCGTCAGGAGCTTCAGAGAGGACGCGCTGTAGTCGTTCAGCACACCGGCTACGTTAAGAGCAACGTTAAACTCCAGTTGAAACTTCCGAATATTATGTATTACACGCCCGATGGAAACAACTGGATCGAAAAGAAGTTACACTTACAAAAGTGTCGAGCAGCCGTAAGTTTTTCTATTCAATTGTTCTTTATTTTCTTATATTTAGAAATTCGTTTAGGATTAATACCGCGGGAGGGAGCGCTGATGGATGGACAGCAGCAATCAGGATGATGAACTGATGATTAAAAAGGTAGGTGATAAACTCATTTAAATAACGGTTTTCTAAGGTGTAATTTTCAGTGCAGCCTAGACCTCTTCGTGGAGTACATTGAATCGGGCGACAGTTCGTCGCCATCCTACAAGGTCGTTGAAGAGGCTCTAAGCGAAGAGCCTATGGAAGGCGATGATTGTGAATCTTAATTTTTGTTACTTGATGCTGTTGAAACAAGATACCTTCTGAGATGCTCGACGACCTGATAGAAGACCGAGAAGCGCTGAAACACCTCGAGACCATCTTCCGACGAGAGAGAGCCTACAGGACCGCGGCGGTGACTCAAGCCAAAGAAGAGCCGAAAAGAGAATCGGACTCCGAAGACGAGTCGGAAGAAGACTCATCCGAAGACGAAGAAGAGGCATCGGAGACGAAACCGCCGGAGGAAGACGCGAAGAAAATCGAGGAAGACGCGAAAAGGATCGACGCTCTGTTCGAGAGCGAGAGCGAAGATAAAGAGATCCAGGAAACTAAGACCGGGCAGTTCTCAGACTCAGACGGAGAAAATCCCACAGAAAGAGTGATCCAGGAACGGGAGGATCAAGTCATCGAAGTCACAGTGAAAGGCCGCGGGACTCTCGACAAATTCGACAGCAGAAGATCGCCGACTCCAGTGCGGCCTACGTCCCGATCTTTGGCCGCAGCGGCGGATAAAAAGCGATCGACGAAGGTCCAGAATTCATTCGCCACGAAGAGGCGAGCCAGCGAAGTCCGTCCGCAGTCCAGCCAAGAGAAACTACGGAGAAGCGCCGAAGCCCCGCTACGAAGCCTCCCCGAAGAAGCAAATCTCCACTGGCTCGACGACGTCCAGCGCCGAAGCCCCGAAGTCCCTCGACATCGACGCTGAAGCGACCAACGACCACCCGAAGAATAATTCCCTATATTCTTATTAACCTAAAGTAAAATTTATTGTAAATCCCGCGTGGCAACTATCAAGGCGAACAAACCCCAGCTCACAGAAATTTAATCTTTAAAATACGAAATATAAAATTAATTTCAATTCAGCTCGATTCAGTACGTTCGAATTTCTGTCACGAATTAACCGAGTTCGGCAAGACCATCAGTGTTTTTTACATGACAACTGAGTAACTGACAAGGTGGAAGAAAAACGTTGGTAGTGCAAACGCTGCAATGTGAGCCTTCAAGTCTAGTTGAAATCTCAGACACTTACAACTTCCACCTTCGCGGGGCTGTGCCCTCACAGTCAGTCCCAGCGACGGTTTATTGGGATTTCGGCCATGTAGAGCGCTTGCTGCCAGGAGGTTCTCGTGGTTTGCAAGAAGGAGTGCGTCATGTGGTGATGAAGAGCCATTGAAGGGATTTGGGATGGCTAGGGCGTCAATCGGTGAAATCGGGTAGGCCAACAGCGGTACGAATTCTGGCCCTTTTTCACGCATGGCTTCTGAGACGATTTCAACGGCACAAGCTGGAGGTGTTTCGACTTCCCAGGGGACTATCGCCACTTCGAGACGCATCGGAGAACCAGGCGCTGGAGTTCTTGGAATGCACCGCGGGAGCTGATTGGCTGTCAACGTAATGGTCGCGAGATACTTGGAGACGAGGATTGTCAGCTCTCCTGAAGTGCGCGACTTGTGCACTTCCTGGATCAGCCCTGTGGAGGTCTCTCGGGGCCATGAAGCCATCGCCAACTCCTGAAAACGGGTTAACTCAGACTTGGTTTGCAGTTTGCGTGATCACAAGAGTTTAGCGGCTGCGGGTCTGCTGCGGCCAAGAATTGTTGGTGCTACACGCGCTTCGCGGTCAGAGCGATCCTCTAGGGGGCCGAAAATGTTTTTGCTTTAAAACGGCGAACAGTCGAAAGAATGCGATTGATTGGGATGGTTTTGGTGATGACAAGAGTACGTGTCGCAGCGAGACTGCTTGCCTTTCCGCTTGAGTCAGTAAAGTTTTCATCTCCTGCACGTGGTCTGACCATATCTCCGAGAGAGGGTCTTGTGCCTTGGAGCTTGAGTCATCTCCAGTACAAGCAGATTCCAATTCGGGGACGGGCGAAGTTTCTCTTTCAGGCAAGCGGAGACGGAGAGAGCGATAAATCAGCCATATCTGTAAGCAGAGAATTAGACTCCATCCGCGTGTGCTGGGGCGGGACAGGGAGAGAGAAGAGACTACGAGACGATGAGCGCACGGGGAGGAGACTGCGATCGTGACAATCACGTGATAGTCACGATAGACACGGGAGCGGCATTGAGTCAGGCAACTAACTCATGGATCGCCGGAGTGAAAGGTTCGGTGACAGGATTCTTTGCCAACTACGTCTTAGCATTAAGAATCACATGCGGAGTGCTACTAGTGCTTGGAATACTCGGCTTATTCTTAGCTACGTATTATTTGCTTCAAAGCGGTGTATCTGCAAACTTTCTAAACTTCTAAACTAAAGAACAAATTAAATAAGATACGGTATTGGTGACCTAATTTGAAGCTCGGTTTGGGAGGTATGTTCGAGGTAGTTATGTTCGATCGCCCATTTGTTTGGTTTCAGGTTTTTGTCCATGTTGTAAAAATGAGAACACACACGGCTATGAACAAATATAGACAAAAAAAAATACAAAATAGAGGCGACAACACCGGGCGTCGAACTGAGAGACAGCGCACAACATACAAACGCACTACCAATGAGACACCTGCGCTTGCGTTGCAATGGGGTCAATTTGGAGATCATTGTAGAAGTAAGTGTTGATTGAGCCCGCTCCAGCGTTTATAGTTCAATCAGTAATTTCACCTTATCTTGAAGACGGTGCTCAGAGTCGGTCGACGGCCATTGAGGCGATTTTGATGAAATTACTGAAAGAAAACTCAATGATTCAACGTACAAAGAGGTGATCGATAGCACAACATCCAAGTAGGCAACGTTTCTGTCAACACCCAAAGTTGCTGCCAGTGGCCGTCACTAGCGGCGGTCGCATTCGAGCGGCTTCTCTAACTCTGGGTTGCGTCAATGCTCTCTCGTTCTGAAGCATCAGTGACGCCGCCGCGTTTTCCCGCCAAAAATGCCTCAGCGAGCGGCTTGGCATTTCGATCGGAATCAATCGATGTCGACTGTCTGCTGCGCCACGTCTGCAATCAAATGTGAGTGTCGTTTTAAAGTTAAACGATTAATTACTAATAAACGCTGAAGCGCGCGCAATCCGCGCCTTTATTTAACTGTGATTGTGAGCTGCGATCATCTTAAAATCTGAAACTTTTGAATACTCGTTTTAAAAACGTAGTTTAAAAATTTCTTATTCCTCATAAAGACACGGCACGAAACGGTACATTTCCACAATTTTCTAGCAGAATAAAAGCTTTTAGGAAAAGTTCTTCGTCCACTGCCCATTCCGCTTCCCTCACTGTGGGAAACTGACAATAAAGTCAGCAACTCCGGAGCGGTAAAGCATCCAGGCGGATTCCTGCTGAAGACGGGCGAAGACGTCTCCGCAGCTCTCATGGAAATCGGCGCGCCACTAGCTCTTTCGTGGCAATGGTTCGTGGCAATGCCTTAGCTGCCGGCGAGAAGGCATTCTGGAAGACATTATCACACAATGTCTGCTTTGCGACGTAAGCTATGTTTGTTTTTGTTTGTTTATTATTTAATGAAATGTATCATTTCTTGTACAATTTTCAACATAAATCATTCCATTGTCAACAAAACAGTAATAACGGAGCGAATTTGAGGGTTTGAAGGATGAGAGTCCATCGTTTCAGCGCTTATTTTGCGGAAGAACTGGACACAGAAGGGCAGCGTTCATCCTTTTTTGCCATGGATAGTTTGGATATAGAGGGTCGTTTTCCTGTCGTCAAATGGGCTCGAACATTACCAACAGCGATACTTTTTGAAGTTTTGCTGGCAAAATCTCGATCTTCGTAGCGAAAACCCCCGTTTAATGTTCTCCGATAAGACGCCAGATTGCTATCACACATGTGCTATTCACTTGACTCGCTCACTGAATGATTATTATTCAGAGACCCGAAGACAGTAAACTAAGAAATCGTTCGTAACAAAACTCAGAAGCAGGCCAGAAGCACCCTGTTAGGGCCAAAATACCATCAATTTGCGTCACATTCAAACGAGTCATCGCGCTAGCACCGCAAAAACATTCTCTATCCAAGTGACCACACGCCGTGTTTGCACCAACCGCCGCCGCTCGCAGACGGACGGACGGACAAACTGATGACAGACGACGGACTCCCACAGCGGCGTCATTCACTAGTGAACGTTGTCTGCGGTGTTTATCGATCCCGTTTTTTCAGTTTTTGGCGCGACGAATAACCCACTTTCTCTGCAATCTTTCAGGCCTTTTCGGAGGAATCTGAGCCTCTTCAATCCCTGTCGACTTGCGCTGAGCTTCTTCTTCAACTGAAGGTGAGTTTTTTTTTGTAGCATTGTGGTGAATTACGACCTGTAGATGAGAGTTTTGTGATCAGAAAACAGTCATTTGGCATTTGCAAACATCCAATGTTCGGGCACACAGTTGTGTTTTGCATTAGTTCACCCAGGAACGATCAAAGCCTTCAAATTGCACTTAGATTTATCGTTTAAATCTTCATTTATTCTTTTTTACGTAAAACTAAATGCATTGTAGGTGAGCTGAAGCTACGCGCCACTCACTAGTCAGTTAAAGAGCACCCCTGCGGTTGCAAAGATCAACTTGCCGTGCCGATTGTTTGTCGTACCACACGGTACACATCCATTGAGGCATTGAAATTCCGAAAATGTAGGCGCGCCACTGTAAGTTTCAATTAGTCTCCTTTCATTCACCTCCGATTCACGCTGAAATGGAAGATGGCGAATTTGAACTTTCGAGTTGGATAACCCACTGGAGACAAAAAAATTCTAGTAGTCACGCTGAATTAACGGAGTGGAAGTTCGATTTGGACTCCGATAATCCACTCGAAACAAAAAGAAACATGCGGCAATTCCGCACCATGATTAGTCAAGCTTTGCGAATGTGTCACAAGCGAAATGGAATCTGTGCAATGGCCAACGATGAAATGGCCAGATGGCTGGACACAGGAAGGTGTCATTTGTTCACGGAGACTCAAAGCTCTCTGCGGACGAATGCAGCTACCATGAAAAATGATGATAATATGGAACGAGACTCTTCCATTTCACCTTTCCATATCGATCTGCGGCTTACGACTTGTTAGACGACCCTAATTATAGGCCTTACGATAACATGCAGGCATGACGAAAAGCATGTGACGAAAGAAGATGAGGTGAGTCAATTGCAAAGCTTTTCACGAGTGTCACAAACGCTTCTTTCAGCTGAACCCATCAACTACGCACCAAACAAACGCACCAGACTACGCACCAGACGCGATCACAACAGATCGCGTCCAGCTCAGTATGCAATCTTTCGAAATATTGCTTTGATTAACGTTCTTTAGATCTCACTCGTTGCGCTATGACTGCTAAACAGTCACGGTCCACAGAAAATCGTCCGTTAGCACACAGTGCGACAATACTATGTGTGTTTTGGTGACCTGAACGATTAAGTAAGTCGGTTTCTACGAATTTCTCTCTCTATTTGCAATTTTGCAGAAAACCCCGTTGAAAATTGCTTTGCACACACGCGAGGGGAGGGATTTTTTTCGTTTAATGCCGAAGGTGCTGCTGTAGTGGCCAACTATGGTCTACACGATTTATTGTGCCTACTGCACAAGATCTGTAATTATCTTAATCAGGATAAAACTGCGATATTTCGGTCCCTGTTTGGACTGAAATATATTCTGTGGCGGCTGTCAACATGTATGTCCTACGTGTGAATTACTTGTTTAACCATTTTATTTTAGATTGACAGCCACTCAAAAGGATACTTTAAAGTACGAATTTGCAGAATTATGAACGGATTCTTTCAACGTCTCGTAGGTCCCAGACCTTCAATTCCACCAAAGCCGACGTTCCAGAAATGCGGATCTCGAAAAGTATGAGATTTTTTACTTCTTCATTCATGTTTTGTGTATTTAGAGGGCAATCCTATACCAAAGATGTGGACACGTCTTTGCGTGCAAAATTTGCTTTTTGCGCATCGAGCGCAAACAACAGCGTTTCTATGTAACGGCATTGGATTCACGCAACCTGTCGTTCGACGCCTCGGCCACGCTGGGAGGACGCCAGGCCGCCTTGCAATGTACATTACACGTGCTATTCGCATTTGTATTCATATTGCGACCGTAATACATTTAGTATTTACGCTGAATTAACGGAGTGGATTTGGACTCCAATAACCCGGAGACAAAAAGAAACAGTTCCGGACAATGATTAGTCAAGCTTTGCGAATGTGTCAAAGGCGAAATGGAATCTGTGCAATGGCCAACGATAAAATGGCCAGATAGATGGACACAAGAAGGTGTCATTTCTTCACGGAGACTCAAAACTCTCTGCGGACACATGCAGATAGAATAATCTGGATCCGGAACGAGTCAGAAGGACTCCTATTCCATTTCACATACCCGTATCGATAGGCTTACGATTTCTCAGTCGACGACTATCCTCTCCCGGACAACCCAAATTCGCGTTCAGCTCAGTATGCAATCTTTCCAAATATTGCTTTGATTAACGTTTTTTAGATCTAATTGCGTGCGCTACGACTGCTAAACAGTCACGGTCCACAGAAAATCGTCCGTTAGCACACAGTGCGACAATACTACGTATGCTTTGGTGACTTAAACGATTAAGTAAGTCGATTTCTGCAAATTTCTCTCTCTATTTGCGGTCTTTGCAGAAACCCCGTTGAAAATTGCTTTGCACACACGCAAAGGGGGTGATATTTTTCGATTTGTGAAACATAACAGCAATTACTGATTTCTGGCAGTTTCAGGGAAACGAACGCAATAATGTTGGTGTGGATATTCGTTGAACCTGACGCAGTCATGGAATACCGGAGGACGAGAAGAATCTCAACACGACAAAATCACATATTGCCGGATTCCAGAAAAACACCTTTTCAAAAACTGACCACACTAATGTTCACGCAATCTGTAAAATTCGAGTAAACTTTGGAGTAAAAAACTTAAACAAATAGACTTTTCAGAATTATGAACGGATTTTTTGAACGTCTCGTAGGTCCCAGACCTTCAATTCCACCAAAGCCGATTGACCTGGGAAAGAAATACGATATATGAAGTGTGATTTTTTACTTCTTTATTTATTTATTTTTGTATGAATTGAAGTTAAAATATTATTAAATTTCGTAATGTATTTGAATAAATTGTTTATGTTGTTATTTTCAAGCATTCGTATTTGTGGGTGCTATCGATAAATTTTTCACATGATTCAATTTTTGGTAGAGATCGAATGCCTACCGGATGCCTTTCAAATTCTTGAAGGTTTGGTGTTTTCCTCGTGTGTTGGTGTGGTGAGGTCCTCACAATCTTATTGTTTGGGCTTATTTTTTGAACTCACAAGTTGAGCTTTGTGCCAGTTACAACGACGGTTTATTTCGGCTTATTGGGCTTATTTGAGCTATTGCTGGGCTTATCAAACTCAAACTTGTTCTCAAATAAACATTTGAACTTTCGTATTTATGGCACATGAATGCCAAAACATTTTACGTTTTACGTCTTTTGTGTTTTTTGACGAGCTTTGTAGAAGTTATTTTGGAACTTGATCTTCCAAATTAAACCGTGATATGTTAACTAACAACAAATGAGTCTTTTTCACTCCAAGAGACAAAGTTCTAAATTTACCAATCACAGCATTGTCGATACACGATTAAACCAACACTTCCAAAACATACAAAAAATGAAACCAAAACAACACGTGTGATAACTCTTAGATTAGTTCTGTAACTAATTTGCAACTAATTATACTTTTTTTTTTTGAGCTTCTTGATCCATGTCTATCAATCGAGTCAGAAAAGAAGAAATACGGATTTGCCAGCAATGAAGAAGTGCGGTCTTGCGGAATGTTATACTTCTTAGTTAATTTTTGGTTCCAAGAATTTCGAATATTGGATTTTCAGGCTTAGGCCTCCTGAATTCTTGTCTGAACGATAAAGTCGACAAAGGAAGGATTGTTTGTGATCAAATTCAGGAATGAAAGCTGCTGCAATTAAATGGATAGCAAATAAACACGTTTTTGGCCAGCGAAATGAATTTTTTTGTGAAACAATTTGTAAATGGTTTTTGTTTTTTGAATGGTCTCGACGTGCATTTTGAACTTTTTAAATATTATTTCTGAACTCTTCTTTTGTGCTTTTTTGCAAGGGAACAATTTTTGAAATCTTGAAGCTCTAGTGCGCCAAACTACGCCTGCTAGAATAGCAAATCAAATTCCGTAATTTTTTCTATATTTCTCGGATAAGTTCAATAGTGCTCAAAGCTTAAAAGCGCACGGTTGCACGTCAGCGAAATACAAGGGAAACGTCTAACGATTTGGATTCTTTCTGCAAAAACGAGATTTTATATTAATTCATTGAAAACCGATTTTTTTTGCTATTCCATAACTTATTCCCATTTGTGTATGATTGCGTTTGTGTACATACATATATGATGTCAAAATCGCTTTTCAATGGCATTTTTAAAGCAAAACATTGTGCTTTTTTTGCCAACGAGTCTTGCAATTCTTGATATGTGCTATTCGATATGTATAACTTAAATGATTGAGAAAAAATTGTATTTTCGGTCTCAACAACAACGTTTTTGAATTTTTCATTTCATTTTCGACAACGGACTGAAATTGACAAATGGTCAAATTCTGCAAAATGAGGTGGAAGAGAAAAAAAAATTATTTTTTGATTTTTGAGAATGGCAAAAAAAGACTTGTTTTGTTTTTTGTTTTTAGAATTGTAGAATAAAATAGAATTGTTTGGTTCTTGTTACCTGGAAAGTAAATGCACTATTACTAAACACATTTTTATTGCACAACGAACTCACGGAGAACTAACCAAATTTCGACAAAAAATTGAAAAAATGCCTTTTTCGTTGGATTCAAAATTATTGTGAGTTTGTTCCCTTTTATTAGGAATGTTATTTTTTATTGATAATTTTTGGCACAATTCCAGGGTTTCGGGTTTTCATATTGAATTCATATGATCTGTAACTAAGTGGTAATTATTATATTGTAGTGATATTGTGTAACCTTTTGGGCTCTGGATTGGGTACAATCGAATGGTGATGTCCTTTTTTTCGCTATTATTTATGTTATTTAAATAGCATTTTTTCAAACGAGCCTAAAGACCGTTATCTTTTAAATGGCGCTATCACGTCCTTTGATGTAAGGGTTTTTAGATTTTCGACTGTACGGGGACTTTTCACTTTCATATTCACAAAGCTAACATATAACATATGTTCAATAATGTTGATTTAGTTCTGGACGGTGAATTGAAAATGAATTTTTGAAAATTTTATTAAAATTTTTAATTTTTAATTAAAATTTATAATTTTAATAATTTTTTAAATTTGTTATTTTTTTGTCTGTAAACAAACATTTACGATTTGCGCTTAAAAGCAAAAGTACCGTTTGCTTTTAAATGGTGCTGACTATCGCGTCCTTTGATTATTTCAAACTACCAATTAACTGTAGTTTGTTTACTCTAAGGTCATCAGTTGCAAAAAAACTTTTCCGGTTCTGCTTCATTTTTGAACGATTTGCCCGCAATTACGCTCAAATTCCTAGCTCTTCACATATTTTTTTTTCAAATTTTTTCAATTCAATTTTTTTCAATTTTTCAATTTCAATTTTCAATTTTTCAAGGATTTTTTCAAAGGATGAAGCCCTATTTGATGGAATAAATTAGTGGCTCTTATATTAGCGATTGCAGAGTCGAATTGTTTTGTAGTTGATTTTTGATTTCAAAGCATTGAATCTTGAGCTGATCACGTTGAATTGAAAATTTTGAAATTTGAGGATACTGAAATTCAAAACAGTAAACGAATGAAGAATTATCTTGAAACAATAAAATCATTTGCTCCCGAAGTCATTTGGTGCTTAGATCGCAACTTTAATATTGAAAAAACCTAATTTTTTTGCTCCATTGATTTGCGCCATCGATTGCTCCATCGATTGCACCATCGAAATCATTTTTAAAGCCAAAGCCTCCCGTGGAACATTACATTTGGAGTACAGAACAAGTGAAATGGGAATTGTTGATCGCCAATGCTTGTCCAACACCAATGTGTTCATTGAAAACAGAATTGTTCGGTTTTTGCTTGACAATGCTTGGCAATGTTAACAATAAAACAACGAATTTTTGCTCGTCGAATGCACGAGTTTTGTTGATTTGCTTGACAGTGCTTGACAATTTTGTTAGTTGGGGGCGAGTTTTGATTTTTCTGAACACTCGATTGGACACTGAACATGGCATTATGTGGTTTCAAGAGCGTCATAACTGCTCTCCCGCAATTACGCGGAAACTCACACTTTTTTTTTTGCCATCAATAGTTTCCTCTTGTTTCCTGGAAGACAGAGGCGCTCTCCATATGTCCATGAAACTGCAAAAAGACCAAATTTGCGTTGTGGCATTTCGTTTCATCCGTTGTAGCATTTCAGTGACATTTCGGACGATAGTATTTTTGAACTTGTTGGTCGTGCACAAATGATTTCTGAATTAATGTTTTTTTTTTCTAAGTGCTTGAATTTCTCGGCGTCTTTTTTGTTCGTTAGTGCTATGTTGCTATGTTGGCGAATTTAGAGTTTTCTGAACATTTTCTGATTATTCTAATCTTATTATTCTGAGTTGCATTCTGAGTAACGTGATACATTCTTACTTCTTCAAATGTTTTATTTTGTGGATTTTTTTATCCATTGTTGACCAGTTTTTTATGCTCTTTGCTTTTTTGCCAACGAGCCTTGCCTTTTAGTGATCCAATTCTTAATTGTTCTGGCTTGCACACAGTAATGCTATGAGATATAACTTAAATGATACAGACAAAAGTTGTCTTTTAAGTCCAGGCTTACGAGCAACGTTTCTGATTGTCATCTTTTTAAATCGAGACAGAAGACAGAATCGAATAATTATCGAATAATTATCGCGATGCTTGCGACAACGTCTTTGTTTTGTTTCGTTATTCTGGTGCGATTTTTTAAATAAATAAACAAGCGCTCAAGCAATCTCCTTCTTTGGAACTGCAACGGAAACGATTTTACCGTTAAACAATTTGTAAACAAAAACACATTTTAATATTTAAAAAAATGTTGAAAAAATAACGGTTGCCCGTTGTTGCCATGTATAAGATTATTCTTAAAATTCAGATAATTCGCTTTAATTTGTTTAAATTTTTTACGAAAAAGGTAAATTGTTGACCTTTTTGTGTGTTGACTATCCGCCCAGTGGCGACCTATCCTCGTGCGGAGAGTATACGACGGCGCATTTACCTTTCTTGCCACTGTTCCATGAGAAGGGATGCTACGAAGACAAACAGCGAATTCACCGTCAATTGCAGCGTCCTTCTAATTTTTTTGCCTGTAAGCCACAAACAAAACATTTCTTTTCATCAAAATCCATTGTGACTTACGTATTTTTTAAATCAAAACAATAAAAACATTTTTGAAAGTATGCACCATGGCCAACTGGGATTTAATGGCGGAACTGTTAGCCCAAACTCAAGAAAAGCATTTTGGTTAATTGTTATTTCTTTTTTATATTTTTTTAAATTTATAATCTAATTTATAATAATATTTTTTTAGAAGCGCTGCCAAACCGTGCCGAACTGCGGGCCTTGTTTGTTGCACTATTTCTACAAGAACATTTCCGCTTGGTTAACAAAACAAATGGAAGCCAAGTGCAGTTTTAATGCTGATATTAGCAGTGACCGATTGTTTTGTAGTCGATTTTTTGTTAATATCAATAATCTACAATTTTTTTTAGCAAATTTAGCGCTAAAACAAGACATTACATACAACAACCTGCCATTGCAGCACTCATTTTTAGTTGTCTAATTGTTTTTTTATAACGAAATACAGTGAACGAAATATTGAAGTGCTTGAGACTTTTTAAGCCACAAAAAATGAGTATAGTTCAGTGGTAGTTAGTTTTGTTTTCCATGCTTATATATAGCAGATACGGTAGTAAACATCTAATTTAACTTTTGAATTTAACCTTTGAAAAAAAAGTAAATTGAAAAAATTTATTAAAATTTTGTAAAATAACAGTTAATCTTTTATTTGTTTTTTTTGTCTTAAACAGAATTATATTTTTTGTCTGTAAAACGTTGATCTCATGCTAATCTCTTGTCGTTGCCAATCGTACTCGTCTAGTCTCTAGTTGCTCTTTAATCATAGTCAAAGCTTGCTTTTACAAGGAAGCGCCGTTTCTTGTGCTGTTTTATTTAGTCTGTGCCTTCGTTGCGGCTGCCGTCGCGGTCCGGCACTTGGCCAGCGATCTCGCCGCGATGTTCTGGCTCTGGGGCGTCAAGCGGGACTCTCTGCGCTCTGTTCAATCAATCGGGGATAATGGGCGCCTTTTCTCACCTCAACGCGACGCGCGCACGCGATGTGTGATCGCATTGCGACCCTCCTATAAACGAATGAAATCTCAATTCAACGCAGTTCTCCTCCCATCATGGACTGGGTGCCTCTGTTGTTCATCGACGCCGTCTGTCATCAACTGAAACACGAGGCGTTCAAGCATGTCAGTCAACTCTCCGGCGAGTGGTCAGTATTTGGATTCGAACACGAGTTCAAGCGACGCGAGTTTGTATTCTCCTGTGTTGTAGATGGCAAGAAAGGCACCTACTGCATTGCAAATAGTATAAAGGACACTTTCCCTAGACTGACGGCACAAATGTAATGAACTGAATGAACAAACTGAATTAAATACTAATACTCTCAACCTACTCTGTTTTGAAGAAGGCGCTCTTGATCGAGCGATTTGCTCCAAAAACTTGGGACCAAGAAGAATCAAAGATCGAAATTTGTCAAAAACTCAACAATCGTGGTTTATATGCACTTTATGCGTTGCCAATCATGCGACGTAAGCATCGCATGTTGCAGTTGACAAACACGGCCTGCGTCGCATCGCATTCGTGTTCCAAACTAAAGAGAACAAATGTAAAGCTTTGCCTAAACACGTTTTTTTACCCTTGCCAGTGGGGAGATTGCCGGATCCCGACTGCATAGAGGCGCCGTCGTCTGAGGGTTTCGTAAACCCTCGTACTATGCTGACTATGTCGCTCCCTACAATTAAAAAACGTTTTTGAAGATTGTTTTTAATTTTTTCTATTGAAAGTACCTTTTTGTAAGTCCAATCGCTGGTTTTTCGTTGAAAACAAATTTTGTTTGGTGTATTAGCTCTGTATTTGGCACAAATTGAGATTGACCGTCCCCCTCCAAGACTGCCGTCCCCCCGATCAACCGTACCCTCTCTAAGACAACCGTCGCCCCCCAAAAATGTCAAGTTCACATTTCATTTCATTATAAACAACAGTTACAATATTTTTAAACAACAAAATAAACAAGTCGCCACCGGTTTACTCTTCTTCTTCTTCTTCCTCCTCCTCCTCCTCCTCTTCGTGGTCGCGGACGTGATGGCGGGCCTCGCCGACCGCCGTTTTTATCTTCACCCTGGCTTTGTGTAGGCCGGACGCCAGGGTGGCGGCTAGTTCCTTCCTGCAATTAGTGGACTAGATTGAGATGTGAGTTCTTAACTTACTCGACCTTTTGGCGAGTGGTCGCCTCCTTCTTCTTGCAAGTGCATTTCTCGCACTTGCGCCGACGGCAGCGAGCAACCCTATGGAGGGTGCCGTTTGCGGCGGCCTCGTCCGTTTCGGACAGGATTTGGCGTCCAAGTCCGCTAGGACTTGGTCCACATACGCCTCCAGGCGCGCAAGTCGTCGACGCACGAAGCACTTGAAGGTTGCTTGTGACGTCGCTGGCTGACAAGTTCGCCGGTCTACCGATGGCACAAATCGAGTTTGAGCGTCCCCCCTCCAAGACAGCCGTCCCCCCTTCAAGATTGCCGCCCCCCTCCAGGACTGCCGTCCCCTCCGTTTAACCGTCCCTCCAAGACTGCCGTCCCCTGTTCGACCGTCCCCCCTCTAAGACAGCCGTCCTCCCCCCAAAAAATGTTAAGTCTCACATTTTTTAACAATTTCACATTTTATTTGAATATAAACAACACAATAATACAATAATTTGCACAAAAAGCCACCACTGGCTTACTCTTCTTCTTCTTCTCCTTCTTCTTCTTCCTCCTCTTCGTGGTCGCGATGGCGGGGGCGTGGTCGCGGCCGCCGCCGACGGCGCTCGCGAGTGCGCCGACCGCCGACTTGATCTTGACCCTGGCCTCGTGTAGGCCTGACGCCAGGGTGGCGGCGAGTTCCTTCCTGCAATTAGTGGACTAGATTGAGATAAGAGTTGAGATAAACTTACCGAGTCGTCGCCTCGGTTTTTTTGCAAGTGCATTTCTTGCAAAAATTGAGATAAGAGTTGAGATAAACTTAACTCTTGCACTTGCGGCTGCGAGCAACCCTATGGAGGGTGCCGGCAGCCGCGGCCTCGTCCGTCTCCGACAATATGTCGGCGGACTTGGCGTCCAAGTCCGCGAGGACTTGGTCGACATAGGCCTCTAGGCGCGCCAGTCGCCGCCGCACGAAACACTTGAAGGTGTTCGTGACGTCAGCGGCGGTCATGTTCACCGGTCTGTCGATTTCTGCATAGCAGAAACAGGTATCCCGGTGAACATTGTCGAATAATGCCGCTTTTAAGGCATCGAATCCGCCGCCGTCGAGGTCGACGACATTTTTGAGGAGTTTACTGCCTGAAAGAAGATAAAGTCAACAAAAACGGCTCAATTGACAAAACAGACCTTGTTTTGGAGACAAATCTCAGCGTTGATCGACTGCCGCAAGGGGCGATTTAGGAAATTACCTAAAATAGGCGCCATTAGTCGTTCAACAGCAACAAACGCGCGCAATAGGCTAAAAAACGAGATTCTTGAAAAAAGTCCGTCGGGTAGCGAGGAGAATCGATAACACGCCGCCAGCCGCTCTCTCCCACCAGCCGCGAGCAAACAACCCGAAGTGCGACGGCGGTGACGTCACGATGTGTTTATAGAAGACGACTTACTTGTTATTTGTCGAAAAACAGAGTCGAGAAATGACCGCAACAACTGCCGCCGCCGCCATTCCCTCACTCGGACTCGCCGCCGAGCGCGCATTAGATGAGCGCTAGATGGATGGCGGCCGTGACGTCACCGTGTTCCTCTAAAATTTGTTCTCAATGAATGAAGTAGTGTCCGTGATGAGAAAACTGGTTCTTGTGAGATTTTGTGTTTTGATTCTGACACTTCTATCGTGTTCGCCGTTCTTGTGGTGCCGTCACGCCGTTATAAAGTCATAAATTCATAAAAATCGACAAAATTTCGTTTGTGCGGAACTTTTATCGTGATTATGCGAGTGCTGGGGGCTTGAATTTATGACTTTCGTACAACTCGAGGTCGACAAATACGATGGGACTGTCAGAAACGCTTAAAAATGACAAAAATCAGCCAATTTATAAAAAAATTTTCTTCGATACGTAATGTCTGCAGTGCCCTAACGGGTTTGCGAGAGATAGATCACAGTTTACACAAGGAATGATGCTTTTGGAATTTAAAGTCATTAGAGTGCCTCCAACGTTTAGTTTTCAACTTTAAGGTTGTGGTACAGTGTCTTTTGAACTCTTTCACCTCCATTTTGTGGTAATTTTATTGCTTTTCGCGTTGTTTTTGAGAAGACACTCGATGACGTAATCGCAGCCGTTCATCCAAAGTGTTTTTGACTTGCGTTCATCGTTTTTCTCATTGTTTTCTCTTCATCTATGCTAATTTCAGGTAATTATTCCAAATCGCCTTTATGGCAGTCGATCTAAGCTGAGAAACGTCTTTAATTTGAAGTCAGCTGGGTTGATTTCATTCTTCACTAAATTTTCGGGGTTTCAGAGTGCACATAGTTGACTCATTAGCCTGTAGCCGAGCCTAGCCGCTATGGCCTAATTGTAGGACTGGTAGACGACGCCTTGGGCGTCCTTGCGCTGGGGACAAGGCCGGCTGTCTTCATAACCGCCATTGGACAATTGAGGAAGGTTAATTGCGCTAATTTCATCCAAGAACAGGCAAAAAGCAATCATTTTCCATTTTACGATTGTTCCACCCCCCAACGTCGTCGTTGCTTCAGCTAAAACTTTTGCTTACCACCATTTTGACAATGGATTTGTTTTCAGCCAACCCGTGGAAATAACGAAAACACACGGCTGGGGTATAAGGTAATTAGTTCACAGTTAAATAAATTAAAAAATGATTTTTTAGCAACAACAATTGATCGATTGTCGGATTCCCGGATGAATATGGCGCGTCCACCCGTCCACCACCAGCCACCCCGATTGCTCTTCCCTTCCCCAATCCGTCTCACCGTCTTCGATGGGATCTGAACTCTCCTTTCTGCAAATAAAGTGACATGTGAAAGCACTTGGAATCTTTCAACGTCTACAGATTTCTTTCTGGGTCGCAGGGTTTGATCGTCACAGATCTGTTTGGTCCTGAGCAGCTGGGGTATGACGTGGACGTGCCCGGTGGCTTTGGGGAGCTGCTGTTGATCTTAAAAGTGGAACTTGGTGCCCCAAATTTGTGGCACGTCAAAGTCACCTTGATCGGAAGAAACGAATGAGTTCAAGCCCAGGCTGGTGACATATTAAGCCCACGATTACAGGACGTCTTGACAAATCTCGTCGGGAGCCTCAATTTCACCGGTTCTCAATTGATGTTTTTACAGTTCTAATCATCTAAAATCCTTCGCAGGAATGTTAGTTTGCTGACACCAGAATTTGCTATTCGTTCAACGATTTGAGCGCGCCAGCTCTATCAACAACTACGATAGTTAAGGGTTCATAAGGGTTAAAAGAGGTGTAGGCGCGGGGAGTGCGTTTCCGGGAAGTTCTTTCACTAAAAAAGTTGATTTTAGAAAAGCAGACGGGATGGAACGAACCCAAGTTGAAGGCGAAAGTGAGGAGTGAGATGACCGTCTGGATGAGGCTGGTGGCCATTGCGAGGGGATCTCCATTGGTGGCGGCGGCGATTGTGTTGATAGCGCCGAGCACAATCCCGTGCGGATCTTCCCCAGCGCCGACGACAAATCCGGCATCGGCAGCCATCTAAACAAATGGAAGGTTAGAGCTACAGTATCCCGTGTTGATTCCTACGGCCGAAACGAAGAGAAGAGAGAGGAAAGCGAGGACCTGCATTGTTCACCGATGAGGGCGCGCTTTTGTAAGTGCCGGTAGTAGGGCGATTTGCACGCCACATCGAGGGACATTCCGATCAAAACATCAGTGCGTCCGTGATCAGGAGAAGATTGTAGTTTACGCGGAACTTTAACTGAAAACACACTTTTCAGATACTATTCAGTCTGGATTTCTCACAAACGGCAAACAATCGACAGCAAATCAGGTTATTAACTTTATGTTTTGAATATAAGCATCCCGAAGTGTGATTTACACAATCGTACCGTTGTCGGTTGCTCCGTTTTATCACAAACAAACGACGTTAAAAACAGTTTCATTCAAAATTAACGAATTAAAACAGCAGCTCCGCTCACTGGACACCAATGGTATTTAGAACAGAGCGAGCAGATTCAGGATTTTCTACTAAATAGCTGGAAATTGACCGTAGTCGCTTATTTGTCGCAATCCACTCGATCGACGCTTCCATGCCGCGCTTTTTGAAGAATTCCGCGCAATAAACGCGTTCCAGCCGTCCACACGCCTGTGAGCGCTGAATGATCGCGTCGAGGACATCATTGTAGTCGTAAGCGGTGATGTAGTTGAATGTACAGTAATCTGGCAGCATCTTCAGGAGTTTCCGACATTTCACGTCCGGGCACAACTCAGTTCGGGAATATGGAGCTGTCAGCAGCTTCAGGAACGTCGGATCAGATTGCGTCGCAGTCGTCCAAGTAACATCCACATCCATGTCGTCCAGCGAACGTTTATTTCTCAGTAAATTCACTTTAAATTCGAAAACAAAGCGATGATCCGCAGGATTGAACGTGTATGGCGAAAAGGATTCATAGTCCCGTGTACAAGTCATGCAGTAGTCGAAGGTGCCCGCTGCCTGATTGTAAACAACGTTGAGGGTGACGTCGAGACGCTTCTCCCAGAGCGAGCGGCTAACGTTCCCGAAAAGACTAGATCTGGAACCGCGTAGTGAGGAAAGCGAGCAGTAGTCGAAGAGCCGCACCACGGATTCGGCGAACAAAAGAGGAACGTCGTTCATTGTTTCGTTGAAAAAACGACGTTTCGCACGACTTTAATAGCAACGAATGTGAGGAAACAATGCAGAGAGCGGCAATGCGATGCCTAATGGTCGCCAGCCATTATGTCGTGGGTTCGATTCCCTGTCCCGGATTATTTTATTGCCATATCTATGTATTTGCGTGTTCAAAAACCTGTTTTTTCGTTTTTTTTTGTTTTTAAATCGATTTTTTGCGGCAGACGGAAGATTTCTCAGATTTCCACCATACTCATCGTAGAGAGAGAATCCAAACAGAAAAATTTATTCTAGCATTATCAAACGATCTTATATAGCAAGATATGTAAACACATTATATTAATAGGGTAATGAAAGCAATGTGGGAAGAACAAACATTTTAGGCGTTTCGTGCGTTAGTCACGACAATAAGAGTGAGGAGTGGGGAGGGCTCGAGCTCGCCGCCAGCCGCAGGCGAGGACCGGTTTGGTGAGACAGAAAAGAGAAGACGTCATTGGCATAGTTTCGAGCGTAGCTATCGCTGTGGAATTTTGAGTATTGGAGCTTAACATTGAGTTTTGAAGCTTGCGGTCCTTGTCAGGGCTAAGGGGTGCATAGATATGAGAAATAGGGTTTCCAAATTCGTCTGTTGTTGAGGAATCAGTTTTGCACGTAGTGGATTCAAAAGCTATTGTTCCATGTTGTATTTTGCTGGCTGAAAAAGGAAAATGTCAAGAAAACCGGATAAATTGACAAAAGCAGACCTTGTTTTGGAGATAAATCTCAGCGTTGATCGACTGCCGCAAGAAGCGATTTGGGAAATTACCTGAAATAGGCACCAATGGTCATGAAACTCGCAGCAACAGAACGTACACAAAAGAATAAACCAGACCAGAACAGCGAAATGATTGCATAAAGTCCGTCGAGTCGCGAGGCGACAACGCGCGATCGATAATCCTGCGTCAGCCGCTCTCTCCCACCAGCCGCGAGCACAAAAAGATCAATGGAACTGCGACGGTAGTGACGTCATCGAAGAACCGCAAAGAAACATTGATTGAGGTCGATGAAAGACGATAAATTTCAAAACTGAACTAAAACACCTTCACACATAAAATTCAGTTCGTAACCAGGGATTTCAAGGAACTTGCTGTTGATTGTGCAAGCCACTGATGGTTTTTGATATTTCGAAGGACATTTCGAGTTTAGTGATTCCAAGGAGGCATTTTTTTAACCCATGGAATCACGGCTCATGGAATCATGGAAGCTCACAGAACTAAGTAGCATTTCTGGCTTGTGTGTGATTGCCCCTTAACGAATCAAGTGCTTCAACGTTTATGCTTGTCAAACAGTTCCAATCGTTTGTGTCAACATCGAAAATGTCGTTTTGCTCCCTTCACTGGCTGCCACAGGCGCAGAACTGCTCGTAGGTGCCCCACGAGCCGATCTTGATGTCAAAGAGAAAGTTCCTGCGCGAGGGGTTCGTGCCGATCCACTGGTTGATGTTGAAGGTGATCTTCTTGATCTTCTCGCCGGCGGAGACGGTGCCGTTCATGATGATCGAGTTCTGGCACATCTGCAGGTAGGGACGCCAGTTGCGCGCGTTGTTCCCGGGGTGCGCGTCGCAGTGCGCGGCCGAGGACTCGAAGAAGATGGACGAATTCGAGTCCTTGACGGCGACGACGTCGGCAGCGCTGGCGCAGTCGCCCGCAGCTCCTGGCGTGGTGGCTGGGGCGATCGTGGAGGGACCGGCGGTGGGCGGGAAGCGTGAGCCCTGAATCGCATTGTTCAGAGGGATTACGGTAGGATTGCGCTGCTCACAAAGTCGGAAGCGGCGATCAAATCACCGAAAGTTCCGAAACCAAAGGAGACGCCGATGGCGAACTCGCGGAGGCGGAACTTCAGGAACGCGCTGATCTTCATGAGCTGCGAGTACTGGTAGACCACCGCCTTGATCTTCATCTCCACCGTCAACGACGCGTTTCCGGCGATCAGGACGCGAATGTTGTTGATAAAGTCGCTCAGTTGCGTCTTCTCGGCGCGGCTGAAGTTGTACTTGGCGTTGTTCATCTCCGCGGTCAGGTCCACCACGAGGTCGCAGTCGGTCTCTCCGGCGGAGATCACAAAGAGCTCGTGGAAGTGCGCGATGCGGAAGAACTGAAGCCGAGCGGATTACGGTAGCGCGAGCTGCAGGACTCACCATGTCGGAGACGTCGAGGAAGGAGCCGATGGCGCCGAAGCCGGCGATCTCGATCGAGAGGATGTCCTCCTTCCAGGCCGCGTGCATCTTGAAGAATGCGGCAAAGGTCGTCGACAAGTTGGCCATCTTCTCTTCGTAGCTGAGAGTCGCGTCGCCGACGCAGAATCCAATCTCCGCGCGCAACTCCGCCAGCGCGTCCTTCTCCGCCTGGTCGGCGCACGAGTTCTCGAACTCGAGGATCGCGCTCTCGATCTCGCAGCGGCCGTTGGTCACGGTCAGGAGACTCTCGGTAAAGTCAGCGTTGATCCAGATGGAGACCTGGAAGAGGCCGCTGAAGTCGCCCCAGCCGCCGATCTCGTAGTAGAGGAATCTCTCGCGGAGAGCCGCAAACTTTCCAAAGAGAATCTTGATCTTCGAGGCGCAGAAGACGAGGATCTCGTCCGAGGTGAGCGAGGCGTTGTGGGAGGTCGCGTTGCACTCCTCGATGAGCAGATTCCACTCGACCTTCTCCTCACCAGAGAGCTCCAGCGAGACGTTGACCAGCGCGGCGATGATCATGTTGTCTCCGTTGAGGTCCTTCTTCTCCGTCAGAAAGTGCGACTTGTGCTTGCGGCTGCGCGCCTGGCCGCTCTCCGTCGACCCGCTCGCCTTGCTGCTCTCCGCGGAGCCAGAGCCGGCGGAGACCGCGTCCAGAGCGACGAGGGCGAGGAAGAGGACGCAGAGCGCGGTTGCAGATCGACCTCCGAGGGAAAACATGGCGGCGACGCTTCGAATAATGATTCTGGGGCGTCGGAAGCGCGCTTTTATAAGGCTGCAGACCGCCTGCTAGGTCGACGTGGAGGAGCCTGGCAGTCGTGGGTCGACCCTCATTTGCATTCTGTTTTTTGATGAACAGAACGAGAGTAGCAGAAAACTCTGTTCGGCATGAATATTCATTCAGCGTACATTGGATCGCTGGATTGCGAAGCTCAGAAAAAAAGTGTTTTGAAAGGTGTACGGTAACCGAGTCATTTCTGTGTTTTACAGCCAGAATAGACAAGACAAGAACGACGCAATTGTAGCTGTAAATTTACGTGAAACCGGCCATCCGATAATTGGATAGTCTCGAACCAGTTCTCCTGAGCCACGGTGCTAGGCGACGAAAACTGAAAACGTAGATAACCGTTGACACTTCGTTTTCAAATGTGCGAAATTCCATTGTCCTTATCTCTATTAGTCTATAGCGCATTGCAGCCAACAACCGTTCAATCCTTCCTTGTGTGCTTCACTCTTCCCCACACGATGGACTGTTTGCCGCTCGCTTTCTACGATGCCGTCGCTGCAACTTCGAAGCGTGCGACCGTACACAATTTTTACCAACCGTTCCAAACCCACCATCACCACCAGCAAGAGCGCCGCCGCGTACTCGCTTACAATCCTGTGTACGATCTCTCATCGCCAAGCTGGACGGAGGCGTACAAGAAGCACGACATCGAGCAGAAGCCGCTGAAAGCAACCATTTCGTTTTGTCAACACGAGTGGCGCTACATGGCAGCAGATGTCGAGACATTCAAATCGGTGACGTTTAAGCAATTCCAGCAGCTTCTCTGGAAAAATGTGCGCATCAGACGATTCGAATTCTCTGACGTTCAAATTCCAAATTTCAAACGGATCACCCTATACAGGTGGACGAAGTGATCAAACGCGTTCGTTCTTGTCTTGACGACGTCGCCATCTCTCTGCCTGGTTATCCACCTCCAGGGATAGAGCGTCTTCTGTCCTACTGGCACGATTTGCGTTCAATTGCAACGATCGAGATTCAAGAGTTTCGCGATGAATACGAAAAGTTCTTCTTCAAGCAGATCAAATCAGAGACGCTGAAGTGCGTCACAATTAAGAGCAACAGATGGACGCCAGAGATGCAGGAAGCAATCGAGGAGTTCATCTTGACGAGACCGTTGGCGCGCGTAGCCTGTCCTTCTCTGGTTCGAGAGCCTAAAGACAACTTGATCTGGTTCAAAAGGGGATACGCGGAAAACGAAGAGTTTTTGAAATCGGTCCTCTCATCGGTTAACGTGAAGATAACGGGCGGTGGCATGGTCAGCAAACATACAGGACGCCATCGAGACGCTCGTCTTGACACAGCCGTTCAAGAAGATTGACTGCTCCGAGATGCTCTTTTTCATGCTGTTTTTTGAGCGCCTATTCGAGGAGGTGCGCGTGAAGACCGGACGGAAGACGTTCATTGGAAAGTTCTACATGTCAATGGAGGCACTTCAGAATTTCAGAAAGAATCAACAGATTGTCACCGAGGATCTCTTGATCGTGTGGGTGCAGGATGAAATTAAGATTTCGGTTTCAAGCGACAGTTCCACGAGTGAACGTTTTGAGATCAACTTTGAATTGTTCGATTAATGCTGTGCTACCACAGAAACCACCTAACTTACAATGTAAAATTGTTGAATTTGTGTAAATGTGCTAACGTGCTTTTGTTTGTGTTTATGAGTTTAATAAACATTGGACATTGGAACTTCAGTCGTTCAGAGAACACCACACAAAAGAGACCACTTTGGCTTTTTTCAGGCTGATTATGTGAGCAAAGTTAAATTTCCTCTCTGAACTTTTTGTTCTACACCAGGACAACACCAGGGACAGTACATGGCCAGCTCTAATTTACGTCTTCATCGTCTTCATTTATCTATCTACGTCTTCATTTTTCGTCGCCTAGCCACCGTGGCTTAGGTAACACCTTTCAAAACACTGTTTTCTGAGCTTCGCAATCCAGCGATCCAAAGTACGCTGAATGAATATTCATGGCGAACAGAGTTTCTGCTATTCTCGTCTGTTCATCAAAAAACAGAATGCAAATGAAGGTCGACCCACGACTGCCAGGCTCCTCCACGTCGACCGACAGGCGGTCCGCAGTCTTATAAAAGCGCGCTCCGCCGCCCCAGAATCATTATTCGAAGCGTCGCCGCCATGTTTTCCCTCGGAGGTCGATCTGCAACCGCGCTCTGCGTCCTCTTCCTCGCCCTCGTCGCTCTGGACGCGGTCTCCGCCGGCTCCGGCTCCACGGAGAGCAGCAAGGCAAGTGGGTCTACGGAGAGCGGCCAGGCGCGCAGCCGCAAGCACAAGTCGCACTTTCTGACGGAGAAGAAGGACCTCAACGGAGACAACATGATCATCGCCGCGCTGGTCAACGTCTCGCTGGAGCTCTCTGGTGAGGAGAAGGTCGAGTGGAATCTACTCATCGAGGAGTGCAACGCGACCTCCCACAACGCCTCGCTCACCTCGGACGAGATCCTCGTCTTCTGCGCCTCGAAGATCAAGATTCTCTTTGGAAAGTTTGCGGCTCTCCGCGAGAGATTCCTCTACTACGAGATCGGCGGCTGGGGCGACTTCAGCGGCCTCTTCCAGGTCGCCATCTGGATCAACGCCGACTTTACCGAGAGCCTCCTGATCGCGACCAACGGCCGCTGCGAGATCGAGAGCGCGATCCTCGAATTCGAAAACTCGTGCGCCGACCAGGCGGAGAAGGACGCGCTGGCGGAGTTGCGCGCGGAGATTGGATTCTGCGTCGGCGACGCGACTCTCAGCTACGAGGAGAAGATGGCCAACTTGTCGACGACCTTTGCCGCGTTCTTCAAGATGCACGCGGCCTGGAAGGAGGAGATCCTCTCGATCGAGATCGCCGGCTTCGGCGCCATCGGCGCCTTCCTCGACGTCTCCGACATGGTGAGTCCTGCAGCGCGCGCTACCGTAAACCGCTCGGCTTCAGTTCTTCCGCATCGCGCACTTCCACGAGCTCTTTGTGATCTCCGCCGGAGAGACCGACTGCGACCTCGTGGTGGACCTGACCGCGGAGATGAACAACGCCAAGTACAACTTCAGCCGCGCCGAGAAGACGCAACTGAGCGACTTTATCAACAACATTCGCGTCCTGATCGCCGGAAACGCGTCGTTGACGGTGGAGATGAAGATCAAGGCGGTGGTCTACCAGTACTCGCAGCTCATGAAGATCAGCGCGTTCCTGAAGTTCCGCCTCCGCGAGTTCGCCATCGGCGTCTCCTTTGGATTTGGAACTTTCGGCGATTTGATCGCTGCTTCCGACTTTGTGAGCAGCGCAATCCGACCGTAATCCCCTTTGAACGATGTGATTCAGGGCTCCCGCTTCCCTCCCACCGCCGGTCCTTCCACGATCGCCCCCGGCACCACACCAGGACCAGCGGGCGACTGCGCCAGAGCCGCCGAGGTCGTCGTCGTCAAGGACTCGAATTCGTCCATCTTCTTCGAGTCCTCGGCCGCGCACTGCGACACGCACCCCGGGAACAACGCGCGCAACTGGCGTCCCTACCTGCAGATGTGCCAGAACTCGATCATCATGAACGGCAGCGTCTCCGCCAGCGAGAAGATCAAGAAGATCACCTTCAACATCAACCAGTGGATTGGCACGAACCCCTCGCGCAGGAACTTTCTCTTTGACATCAAGATCGGCTCGTGGGGCACCTACGAGCAGTTCTGCGCCTGCGGCAGCCAGTGAAGGGAGCAAAACGACATTTTCGATGTTGACACAAACGATGTAGCCTTGTTTAACGAGCATAAAC
>MQUG01004001.1:0-11385 GCA_007213375.1 Steinernema feltiae | reverse complement strand
ATTGTTGTTTAAAAAACCGACGTTCCACACGCCTTTTATGGCTTCAATAGTGAAAGAGCGATGCGAAAATCTCACAATTCGATGCCAACACACAGCAATCTTTGTCGATAGGGAATCAAGTGATCAGAAAGAAGCACTCGCATTAGTCGGCGCCAAACATCAGCAAGTCACGTGCATAAAAAACAGTTTGCGCTCCTGCCGCTCTTCACAAATATCTTTATGCAGAGATAATACGGACTTTCAGCAGCTCTTTACGAATTCAACATGCTAATCGCTTGCACGGAACTCTCATCATAACGCGCGTTAATCGCTGAATTGATTCGAAGGAGTCGAAGATGAGTCTCCCAGGTGGAGAGAAGTGGAGAGAGAGGTCAGGAGAGAGAAATTACAAATTATTCACCTTCGCTCTTTCGTTGTTTAGCTCTGATTTAACACAAAGAAAACGAAATACCGATATTTATATGCAAGTTAGCCAATTAATACAGGAGCAGCATTCATTCAACTCCCATCGCTGCTAGAATTGAGCCAGGATTCTTAACACATCTATTGGAAACGCACCGCAGTCGCTTTGTTGTCAAAATCCACTCGATCGACGCTTCTCTGCCGCGTTTCTCAAAGAATTTCTTGCATTCAACGTTTTCCAGTCGTCCGCAATCCTGCGAGCGTTCAATGATCGCGTCGAGGAGTTCGTTGTTCACTTCGGATGCGTAAATCTTATTGAAAGTACAATAATCCGGCAGCATCTTCAAGAATTCGAGACAATTCAAGTCTAGTGATAACAAAGTTTGAGCAAATGGAGCTCTGAGCAACTTCAGGAGCGTCGGATCTGACGGCGTCGCAGTCGCCCACGTAACTCTAGAGCTGAAACGAGTTTTATCACTGCGTAGATGCACATTTAGGTAATCATCCGGATCGTACTTATAGCGATCTTCAGGCCCATAATAGCTTCTTCCACCACGCAGGGAATAATCAAAAGTACCCGCTTCCGGGTTGTAAACAACGTATAGGTGGATGACAACTTGTTTCTTCAAAAGCGAACGTGCAACGTTTCTAAAGTGGCCAGAACTCAAATCGCACATCGCAGCAAGCGACCAGTAACCAAAGAGTCTTGCGACGGTTTCAGCGAATAAGAGAGGCACGGAGTTCATTGTATTGGTGCAAGAAACGACGTTCTGTGCGCTTTAAATAGCGTCAATGTGACGCGCAAAGACTGCAATGCGATGCCGCATTGCAGTCGGCGCATTGCTCAGGTTGGAAGCTTCTAGTAATCCATAAGGAGCTTTTGCTTTCTTGCGTGGCAAAGTCGTCTTCGAAGATCTGCTGAACAGGGCATTTCGCTAATTGATCTCGAAGATCCAAGAGATGGGCATACTGTAACTGCCTTAGGCTTAAGCCTAGGAGCTTCTGCAGGGTTATCTAGCGAAGACAACTAAAGTAACAAGCTCAATTTGCTCATTGACAGTCTGTCTGATAATCAAAAGGTCATTGGCTCCATTCCACCATGAGACCTTGAGACCATGAGACCACCTTGATTTTTTATTTCATAATTTGTTTTCAGAATCCATTTCTAGGACCACAGGACCCAAAAAGTGGTCTCACAGCGATTGGATTTTCGGGGACTTGGTCGTTTTCTAGCCATTTTCGGCCGTTTTCCGTGATTCTGATGGCATTAGAGTTCTTCGCGACCTCGAATTGGTCTAGAACGACCCAGGAAACACAGAATTGTGGCTGAATGGCAGATAAACGATGAAAATTCATGATTGTCGGATCGACTTTGACTTAGAAGTTTGGCGCGCGTTGGAAACACGCGATTTTTTGCTTTTCTCAGTCGAACGGCTACAATTCTGTGTTTCCGGGGGCGTTCTGGGCCAATTCGAGGTCGCGAGGAACGCTCATGCCATCAGAATACGTGAAACAGCCGGAAATAGCCAGATAAAGACCAAATCGCCAAAATCGGTCAATGAGCGACTGTATGCAGATCATATGTGCAGCAATCCAATCGCTGTGAGACCACTGATTTTCCAATAAATGTAGGAACCCCATTAACTTTTATAACTCAGGACTGAGCTGTCCTACAAAAATTCTGTAAGCGCCATTTTGGTGGGAAGGGTCGAAAATGGGGGATAGACGAAGTTTCAGAAAAATCGGAGACCATTTGGGGGTGATCTCCGTGTCCCTTTAAGGTACAAAACCGGTGATCGGAGATTTGGGTCCCGGAAGGATGCAAGCAACGTAAACGCACTCTCGACGCGCTCCTTCTCGCATTGCTCTGTTTTTCTCACTTTATCTCTATGTAAATCCCGCTGAACGCTCTGTTCACCAACTCCGCAATGGACACCGTGCCGCTCCTGTTCGTCGAAGCTGTTACGCGGTTCTACTATTGTGAATCGCTTCGTTCTCTGACGGATTTGAGCGCTGGACCTTTCGAAAACGTTGGAAGCTCGCTGTGGGAGAAGCGAATCTACCTCTACCTCGACGTTGTCTACAACACTACAGCGGATAGTTTTGACTACTGCATCGGATGTACAATTTACCCTCGAAGCGTCGTTCCCTACACGTTCGATCCGGCGACTCTCACTTTGTTCGTCTGTTTGCAATGCGTTTACTCGAGAGGAAAAGTGACGTGAGGTCTGCAGTTACGTGGACGACCGCGTCACCGTCCGATCCAACGTTCCTGAAGCTGTTGCAAACTCCTTTCTCGCAAACAACTTTGGAACTACACAGAGATACTTGTCCTGAATTCCTGAATCTGCTTCGGATTACTGTACTTTCAATAAGATTTACGCAATCAGCGCATACAGCAAAGCCCTCGATGCGATCGTTCAGCGTCGCAGGAGTGCGGACGCTTGGAAGGCGTTTATTGCGATGAATTCTTCAAGAAGCGCGGCATAAGAGCGTCGATCAAGTGGATTAAAACAAACCAGCGACTAAAGTGGATTAGTGGCGTTAAAATTCGGTGTCAAGACGACATCCATTCGATTCTTAGAGGAATGGGCTTCGCAAGAGCAAGTTCGCTCTGTTGTTATTTTGTTACTCTTGACGGAATAAAGAGGTTAAGAGGTAAAAAGAGGTTCGCTCAAATCGTATTTCTCTCTTCTCTTATATGTTTGAATAAATTTTAAATGGACACAGACATCGTACAAGTTATGTCTTCGATTTTTCTCAAATTTTGTATACTCCATAAATCGACCCTCGCCATCTCGAGGGTGCAAGGGTCTGCAGTCAACAGTGCATTTGGACGGCTGTTTGGTCACGCCAACTCTTTTCTGGCTATTTCCGGCCGTTTTGGTTGATTCTGGCTGCATGAGCGTTCCTCCCGAACGGAGATTTGGGTCCGGATGGATGCAATCAACGACAACGCACTCTCGACGCGTTCCTTTTCGCATCGCTGTGTCTTCTCACATTATCTCTATGTAAATCCCGCTGAACGCTCTGTTTCCCAACTGCGCAATGGACACCGTGCCGCTCCTGTTCGCCGAAGCCGTTGCGAGGCACCTCGACTTGAGTGCGCTTAATTTTTTAAGGAATTCAAACTTTGGACCTTTTGGAAACGTCTGCAAGAAAAAAATCTACCTTATCCTCAACGTTGTCTACAACGCTACAGCGGGTACATTTGACTATGGCGTCAAATGTAGAATTTACCCTCAAAGCAATCCCTACACGTTTGATTTTGCCGACACTCGCTTTGTTCGTCAGTTTGACGTGTTTTTACCCGAAAATAAGAGTGATGTGAGGTTTGAAGTTACGTGGACGACCGCGTCGCCGTCCGATCCCGCGTTCCTGAAGCTGTTGCGAACTCCTTTCGCGCAAGCTAGGTTGGAACTGCGCGTCAATTGTCCTGAATTCCTGAATCTGCTGCCGGATTACTGTACTTTCAATAAGATTTTCGCATACAGCGCATACAACGACGCCCTCGACGCGATCATTCAACGCTCGCAGGAGTGCGGACGACTGGAAAACGTTGATTGCAACGAATTCTTCAAGAAGCGCGGCAGAAGAGCGTCGATCAAGTGGATTAAAATAAACCAGCGACTGAAGCGAATTGCATGCGTTGCGATAGCACACAAGATGGATATATGGACATTGGCCGTTGGCATCACGTCACGCCGTCGAGCGGTCTCTCGCTCGGCGATCCCGTGGTGTAGCGGTCAGCACTCAGGACTCTGAATCCTGCGACCCGAGTTCAAATCTCGGCGGGACCTTTCGTTTAAACAGTGCTGACAACAACAAGTTGCTTAATCTCTAATTTATGAATCTCTAGGAGGTGTTAAATACAAGTTTTTGATACCCAAATAAGTCGTCTCACATAGTGGAGGAAGGATGAACGTATGATAAATGCTGGAGGGGAAGAACACAATAATTAGGAGATAAACGCACCCGCTCGATTAAAACTCTATTGTGAAACAGCTCGATTGAATGTGTGTGAATATGTGCAGATTTAAAGCTACAGAAGAAGACAGGAGAACAGAGTGGGTGGTGGTGTACTGTAGGAAGGAAGGCAGCTACGGAATAGAGGAGGAAGGGAAGGGAATTACGGTGAAATATCACAGATTTCAGGGACCCAAGGCACTTTGAGCGCGCAAGCTGCGCTCAAGCGACAACCTGGCACTGCGGAACAGCCAAAGGATCGACGATAGGAGTGGGTACATCGACGCAGATGGCCGTGGTCAGGGTGTTCGTGGCGGGAGTCTCGATAACGCAGCATGCGCAGTTTGTCTCCGGAGTGACGACGTCCCAGAGAAGTTCGTTCTTGTAGGTGTGCAGGAGGTCGAGGATGACACCGTTGGTCCAGCCGAAGCCTTCCTGGAGCTCGTATTCGCCTCCGCCACCGGTGGTCTTGAAGCATTGCGACTCGACGTTGTACTGAAATGAGAATTTGGTCAGAAATCGTTAAGAAACAATTTTTGAGGTATTTGAATATTCGATTCAGGTTTAGAAACGTTTGTTTCTTTTAAACGAGTACCATAATGTTGATTTTGTTAATTTTGGTCCCGCCACGAAAACCCTGAATTTTGCTCAATTTGCTGATTTTAGATAGTTTGCTTTCATAAATGGTATTTTTAGCTCTAAAAATGAACAAAACGCTGTTTTTGAAAAATGGGTCTCACCACGAAAACTTTAATTCTCTATTAAAATCACAAATCCTTACCTTCTCGAACATTCTGCCTCCGCTGTTAAGCCACATGATGTAATTCTTGCGGATCCACTTGTCAGCAATAGTCTTCGCAAGTTCAGTCTGTCCGCAATTGCGCAGTCCATTGATGACCACCCACGTGGTTGGCGCCCACGCATTCGGAAAGTCCCACTGCTGTCCGGAGCTGATCAACGAGCTCGGGAGGCCGCCGGGGAACGAGAGGACGCCGGCCTCGGAGAGGTAGCGCGCCACCGACGACGAGTCGAATCCGTCGTGTGTGCAGCCGGTGAAGAGCGGGAAGAAGTTGGTGTCAAAGTAGACGTTCACGTGTTTGTGCGTCTTCATATCGTAGTCGAACCAGCAGCCGAATTGCTCGTTCCAGAAGACCTGATGGATCGCTTCGCGCATGATTTCGTACTCGGTGAACGCCTTCAACGCCTTCTCGGTCTCGCCGACCGTCTGCAACATTTCACCCATCATGCGCAGATTGCCGCAGATGATCGCGTTCAGGTCGATGGGGATGATTTCGGAGGTTCGAGTGGATCCCATCTTGCCGGCCATCGGCCCGTCGTAGTTGAACCAGCGCGAGCTGAAGTCGCGTCCGGATTCAGCGGCGGCGCAATGTCGCCCCACAAACGGTGCTTCTCCGCAGGCTCGGAAATGTGCTCGGCGCACTCGAAATCTTCGCGCCAGGACTCGGGCGTGGAGCCTGCGCCAGGACGTGATAGCGGTAGAGATGCGACTTCCAGCCGGTGTGTTGGAGAGTGCGATTGGCGCGGAAGAACTCAAACTCCTTCTCGAGCCACGGCAACGAGGAGCGCACGAATTCGGCGTCATTGGTGGCCTTGAAGTACTCGTGCACGCACCAGGTGAGGAGCGGCGGCTGCGAGCGGTTCAGGTAGTAGATGCGGTTGCCGTTCGGCACGTATCCGTACTGGTCGATCAGATGACCCATGTTCTCGATCATTCCACGCGCTGTGCCAAACATCCGCGAGACGAGGAGCCCCTTGATGGTGAAGAACGAGTCCCAGTAGTACATTTCGCGGAAGCGGCCTCCCGGCACGACGAACGGCTTCGGGAGCGCAATCAGCGAGTAGCGATTCGGCGACGCGTGCACCTTCTCGGAGACTTTGCGGCAGAGTGTGGGCCACTTGCGATGGAGTTCCTGCGCCCAGTGACGGTAGTTGGGATCGGCGATGCCGGAAAGACCCTCAGCTGAGGCGTCAAAGTCGGTCGGCTCGTGGTCTTCGAGTTCGCCGCCCGGATGGTCAAAGTGCTCCTCGATGAATCCGCGCAGGGTGATCGCGTCAGGAGCGCCCGCTTGGCAAATGATTTGCCAGTTGTTGAGGGCAATTTCTGAAAATGACGAAAATGAGAATTTGGACTTTGATCCGAGCACAATTCTGGGTCGTTGTGTGTGATAAAGGGCGTTTTCTGTTTGTTTAGACCCCTTGGGAAATTGATTGGGATGGTTTTCGTGTGTGCATTGTGTTCAGTGATGGCAGTTTGCTCAAAACGAGTATAAACACATGAAATTGATTTTTTGGTCCTGACACGAAAACCCCTGAATTTCAGTTTCTCACTTTTTGCAGTCTTTTTAGACGTAGTCATGATGATGCAATGCGATCTAACGCTCACAACCCCATTTTAAGGTCAAATTCCACAAAAACCGTCGATTTGTACTTTTCCACTGTTCGTTCTTTAAAGATTGTCGCGCGTTGGCGACAAAGGACAATGACGTCGCCGCCGACGTTCCCACAAGTGCGAAATTCGACAACGCAGCCCCTGCGGTGACGCTGACGTCACGGAGACAGCGCCGACTGCCTATCGGCTGCGTATTTCCATCGATTTTCGCGTCGTGGGACCACCACGCCACAGACGTCGAACGCTCGTTCGCCGCCACAGGCTAAATGCCTTCACCCCTCCAAAGAACGAATGTGGCGGCGTTAGATCGTAAACAAAAAGGAAAGCACGCAGAGTGCGCGCGCTAATGCCGACCAAAACAAGATGGAAACTTACGAAATGGCGACCCGAATTTCCGGATTTTCGTTTTTTGGTCCAAAACATTGCAAATTTTCACCTTTGAATCGACCATGAAAAGTATTTTAGGCCAATACGAATTCTCTAGATCCTAATCGAATTAACAGAATATCAAAAAGAGTAAAAAATTAAATTTTCGTGTCAGGACCCAACCCAAAAATAAGCTTGTTTGTACTCGATTCAAGCAAATAAACTCTTCTGAACAAGAAGCACTAGTCAGAATTGTCTAGATCACTGTTGGATGGGAAATATCACAGGTTCGGCCAATACAATGAAATGGGAAATACTTACCAGCATCGCACTTCAACGGCATGTCGACGAAATGTTTGCAGTCCTGGAAGAGGTTGCCGCTCTGGACAGCCTCCAGAAGGCTTCCGCCGCAGTAGATCTCTCCACGCATTCTGTTCGCTGGTTCGGTGGTGTTGAGTCGACGAGCGGACTGTAGGAGGAGGGAGTTGCCTTTTGAGGCGAGTTGCTGAAGGCTTCTCAGGTTGAAGTCTGAAGCGAATAGAAAACCGTTAGGAGAGGAGCGAGAAGAGAGGCTCACACAACCACACAAACGATGTGGTCTCACCGCGAATGACGGCGCCTTATAACGGGGACACGAGGAGGGTGAAGCGGCGGCGGCGGCGAAGACTAAGCGCCGCCCTCGCCAAGCACCCAGAGAACTCGGAAGAGAATTTCGCGTCTCTCGGCTGGTCAGATGCGCTGACGCTCCGCCCCTTTCTCATATGACTCCGTCTGGCGTCGTTGGTGGCGGTCGGACACAAAATGTGTGCGTGTAAACAAGTGGGAAGTGAAGGAGGTTTAGGAGATACGCTAAACAAGTGATTTGAGCGGCGATCAGCGGAGGGAAGCGGGGAATTGATATTTTGGGATTGCTAGCGAGGAGAGGCGATAGTGGAAACGGTCTTAAATGATGGTTTTTGGTCGGTTTATGGCGTTTTGGGGAATTGTGACTGTTAGGGAAGCATTGAAAGGCTTCAATTAAGCACCGGAACGTCTCATAGAGCCACTGTTGATGCTCATGAGCCTGAAAAAACAGCCAAACAATCATTTTCACAGTTTTAGACGAACGTTAACAAGTTTCAAAAGCGAATTTGATGAAAAATAAGTGTGAAAACTAGACTTTCTGACTCGTAAAACACGGATTTACACGTGAAAGCGTGTAATCCAGTCTCTTGAAGCCACATGTTTCACAGCAGATGGTTCGTTATGACAAATTCTGATCTAAAAACTTCAAATTGTTAGATTCAAATTAATCAATATCAATCAATCAAGCGATACAACGCGGCATTGCTTTAATCGTTCGCTTATGATTTATAATGCACTCTTAGGAACTAGGATTGGGCCTGGCCGGTACATGCCTTTGACACTGACGCATTGAAGCCTTGATGAGCAGAAGCACCGTAAACATCGTTTTCAAGCCACACACAATGACGCAATTGGTCCTAAAGCAGACTTCCGCTTAGCAAAGCACTTTTCCGGCCATCTCACTCTTTCAATTTCCTCTCCAAATTGATCGATTTTATGCGCTGAAGCAATGAAGCTACATGGATGTCAATGCCATTTAAGAGGATATTTCACAACGCCAATCGCCTAGAGAGAATGGATTGCGGCGTGGGAGCCGCTTTCAATGACAAAATCTCTTCAAACCGATTCTTTGGTGTATTGATTGTTACAAGATGAAGACTTTCATACTTGAGAGAACAGGTTTTGATGCAGATCTCTAAAGGGAATCGTTTACAATGCGTATTTTGTCCTTCTATTACATTGTAACACTATTTAGGGCATTTGTCCTCGTGTGAATTGATATTCAGGTATCAATGCGTGTTCATCACGACACAAATAGTCATGATTTTTAGATCTGGGTCCTGACACAAAAATAATAAAGGTCTTTGAATGTCTAAAACACTAAACAAATAGAAAATTAAGCCTAAAATTCAATTTTTTAGAAATGTCTTACGTTCGGTCATCCTAAAATCCTTATGGTCCTCGCACTAATGATCACTTTACTTTCGTTCATTTAATCGACAAAACACAACCAAGAAAAAACAACAAACTCTCTGTACCCTCATCCATCATCCTTTGTGCACTTTGGTCTCACAGCGAATTACGAAATCTGTCCAAAAAACTGTACTGTTCATGATGACACTGTTTTGACAACGTTGAAATCCATCAAAGTGCTTCAAATCTCGTTTCACTGCTCTCTCTTGTAAAAGTCCACTATTCCAGTCAAGACCCAAAATGTAGTCTTGTGTCTCGTTTTGCGCGGAGATTGCGCGCGCGCGCAATGTGCAAAGATCGATTGTTGTGAAATCGCGTCGGCCTCGATGCCGCGATGAAATGTTCCAATGTTCAGAGATCATGTGGCTTTAAACGCGCGCGTCTGGAATGTTTCGATCGCGGAGCTCGTTAAAAAGTCAATTAGAGAAAACCGAACGTTGGAATTTTAAATTCGTTCGGTTTAAAAACTAGGAACTAAGAAAATGAAACTGAAAAATATTTTTTATTTTTTTAAATAAAAATTTAAATTCGTGGTGGGACCATAAATAAAAATATGGCTTGTGGGTACTCGAATCGACCAAACCACTACTGTAGAACCCGGTGCAATTGTTAAAATCGTCCAACTCAACGTAGATAACAACATCTGCGACAATTATTGATTTTCAGGCTTCATTTTCAGGACCCGATACCCTCAGCTGTCGACGCATCCGGCGGAAAGCGACACTCGCACATCGTGTTTATTGAAGATGAACTTGCGATGCACTTTTAACAAACTAAAACGCATTTTCAAAGGTTAAACTCTCGTTGTTGTGTTCTCCATCTCGTTTTTTACAACAAAAAACCGGAATTCTGTGGCCGCAAAACATTTCCGTTGGTCGAAAACAACGCGAAAACGTGACTTTGAGTTGGTGACATTTTTGGAAAAGTGCAAAAATGGCCAGAACTTGGGTTGTTGCTTGATTTGAGCAATTTGAACTCAATAGGCTTGTTCTACAGTATCATTTTGGTCTGATCGAGTACACACAAGCCACAATTTTGAAAACTGGTCCTGACACGAAAATTCGGGTTTTCCGTTTTTCTATCAACTGAGTTCCGTTTTGTGATGTCTCCAGGTATTAAATGTGCCATCTGCTCGCGTTCCATCAAAATAGGTCCCACAACGAAAATGCAACAATCTCAAATTTCAAATCTCAATCGATCTGTCCCAACACGAATGTTTTCTTCACCTTTTACGTCGTCTAGACGGCAACAAGCGCGACCTCTCATGCCTCAGGCGCCCTTTTCTGGCTTCGTTTTATGTCTAACTCTCCTCCACTGTCGTTGTCGCCGTCGTCGCCGCTTCTTCCTCGTCTTGTTGACGCACTCGGTGAGCTGGCACAGTGACAGAGAATGCGTGACCAACGAGCGGTGATATTCCGGGAGAGCATCAACTCGCGGCCTACACAGAAAAACGGCGATTGCACTCGAGCGACCGATGCAATGATGATGCAATCGCCTGCGCGGCCCGTGACAGTCACGTGCCACGGCATAAAGGGTTCGCGAGCCGCCGCCGTGGCTGGCGAACGAGCGGAAGGAGTGCGCTGGCTGGCTGTGGCTGTGCTGTTGCTCCAATTCTGGGGGTGCTGTGATGTGACAGGGGCCGAGTGGAGACATCGATTTGTTTTTTGAAAGGGTCTTGAGACGAAAACATTACGTTTTTTGAGGGTTTTGCCAAGAATGTGTGCTAACATGGCGAATATGGTACTAATTTGAAGTGCATGTTGCTCAGCGTACTCGCTATCCTTTGAAAGAATACCAACACTTGATATTAACATTTTCGTGGTAAGACCCAAAAATGAATACCTATCTTGTTGGTACTCGTTCCGAGCAAATTGGCCTCCCTGAACATGATATAAATGCTATCAATCGCCAGAAACATCTCTGTACCGAGTTATGGCACTAACGAGCTGCAACATCCGCACAATTCCTGCACTGACGGTCAGGTTTGTCGCAAAAGTGGTCCGACCACAAAAAATCGATCTCATGACGCTTGCAGCCAATACATTCCAGTACCGCATGTCGCTCCAATTTCAGGTTACGTCGAGTTGGGGTCGGAAAAGCCGCAATCGATCATTGCGCGGCGAGAAGTTTAGGGGCGACTTTCAAAGGAGCGACTTTGCTCTTCTCTCCGTTTGTCTCGCCGTCCATCGCTTTGTTTACGTTTT
>MQUG01004000.1:0-11870 GCA_007213375.1 Steinernema feltiae | reverse complement strand
TTCTTATGATTACGAATGGGAGAAATCCGGCGGCTACTCGTTGGTACTTAAAGTCTTAGAAAACCAAAGGACGTCGTGGTCTGGTCACCACATTGAATGCTGTAGGAAAACGGGCCCTGGCGGCTCTGAACGGCTCTGCGACAAACCAAAGACAACATGGAACGCCTTTTGTGATATTATGTTTGAAACTAGTCTGTAGTTGTGCTTCTGTGATATTTTGCTATAAAATAAAAGTAAAAGTGGTCGTTCCGGGAAGCGAGCTGATGAAAGCGTCTACATAAATCGATGCTGTTACGGGAAAAATATTAAAACGATATGTTTTTACCAGAGTTATGGAAATATGCCTTAGCGCAAATATCACACGAGATCATAATGACCTCACACGGAAAGTAAACAACAAGACATCCGTGCCTAAAGCAAACGCACTTGCGGCAAAGCAATGCGACCGTATGCAAGACCTTCGTTGAGGGACCCAAGTCGCATACGGAACAAACTGCATAATAAAACTGGCATAACGACAAACTGGCATAATGGACAACTGGCATAATGCAACTGACATAACGACAAACTGGCATAACGACAAGTTGACATAATCGCGTCAGAAACCACTCTTGCGCTTCAACCTATCTACCTCCTCACGGTACTATCTGAGCCTCTAATCAGAATTGGAGCTCGTTAAGTACCAAGAAAATCACAAGTTAACAATCATTAGAGAACAATCAACAACAAATTTAATATAATCAGAACATAAAATCCAGGCCACTAACATAAGTCCGGTGATGGCGATTCCTGGAAGGATCGAAACTGGTGAAGTCCGAAATCGATTGGTGACGAGGAAGTGGCGATCAATTTCATAGCGCTCCAGTTCTTCTAGTTCGCCTCAGTAATTGTTCCTGAGTAGGTGTGAGCTGTTCTGCAATAAAAAAAAAAGATTTATGCTCAAGTTAAATAAGTTACCATTGTTCTGCAGCTGGTGATCGATTTGTTTTAATGCTTGCTTAATGACCTCCTTTTCTCTGAACGAATGCATTTCAGCGGCAATGGCATCCATATCATTTGAGCGCAACACTAGCATGGTAGTTTGGAATCTGGAAGTTGAAGAAAATAAATACTTTTTTTGAATTGCTGCTTTGAATTTGAATTTGAACTCTGCTGAATTGTGACCTCTTGGTCTAGCAGGCGCAAGCCATTAGCGCGGCTGCCGGTCTCTCAACCGTGCCGCTCCTGCTCGTAGCATTGCACCCCTTGCTCAAGCCAAACCTAAAGATCGGTACAGTTTTAGTCTTGAGAACGCGGGCGTTCTTTGGGTTGACAGAAGTGTCGGCCACGTTGTTCTTGTTGTTTGGCGCTTAGGTCTTCGGAGGCTTAAAAGTTAACAAAAACGGGTCTTCTATCTACGTACAACGGGAGCACCTGGCTATGCGGAGTAGTGGGAAGCTCAAGTTCATTCAACAACTTTGAAGTGCGCACGGCCGCCGCCTTTTCCTTGGTTTTTGAGGAGATGCGATTGTTAATTTCCTGGAGATGAGCCTCCACGTTGTTGGAAGTTCTGAAATCATCATAATAAGCAATTTGGAAACACAATATTCGCACTGGTATGAGTATGATAGATCAGAAAATACTTACGTTAAATCTTTGTTGTAATTGAGGGACATGACGGTGTGAACAAAAGGCTCTTCAACAAACTTCTTCAATTTTCAATCTTCTTGGTCTTTTGGCTTTGTTGATCTGTCATCTGGTCTCTGAGCACTACAGGGGCGAAAGTGTCTTTTGTCTCCGCTCGAAAGCTCCGTTGTCTATTGTGTGCTAGAGCTCTTTCTTCCAGAGCTCCTTATTTTGTCTTTCCGCATTCTTTCGGCAATCAGTTGAGAACAACGGGAGCAGCTTTTTCCATTGGATTATCAATTGCACGAACGGACCTAAATAGAAACTAGGCAATCTAAGGAATGCAATGCGATGTGTAACGATATGCGCTTGAAATAGCCACAGATATGACCACTTTTTACGGAAGCTGAAATCTGCTACTATGTCAGAGTCCACACTTTGCCGTTTGTTTAAATGTGTATGTATATGACGACTAGGTTCAGGGAAAGGAACCTTTACATTTAGAACTAAAGAGAGGAACTTAATTTGAAAGAAAACGTTTAAAAATAAAAAAAAAAACAAAATAGAAAGGAAAAGGAAATAATGAGGGTGGGCAGGATTTTGAATAGATTTGGATCTTGAACGGAAATTTTGATTGACTTTTTTGAATGGTAGCTGCAGCAATCGCTCATCTGGAAGGAATCGCGAAGTTTACCGGAATGATAGCTTGCATTGTTCCTTCTTTGCGAAGCAGATCACGTTCCCGTCTCTGGAAGGAAGGACGAAGCAGATCTCGTTCCCTTCTCTGGATATAAAAGAAAAGGAAGTGACCAGTGCTGGCCACTTTTTAGTTTGAAATGGGTCTTGAACGGGCATTTTGAATGAGTTCTTGGAATGATAGCTGGCTTTGTTCCATATTTGGAAGGGCTGAACGATTCGTGGCACTGTTCCTCGTCTGGAAGGATCCTCGAACTTTTCCGGAAAGATTTCTGGAAGGAAGGAAAGAGGAGTCAATAACGAATCAGATCTCGTTCCTTTCTCTGGAAGGAAGGACGAATCTCACGTCGTTCCGTTCTCTGGAAGGAAGGACGAAGCAGATCTCATTCCCGTCTCTCGAAGGAAGAAAGAGGAGGTAAGGATGGAACGTGGCTCACTATCATGCGACAATTGAAAAGACGGACGAATAGATCAAGACATGCAATCTATAAATCACTTTTGTATGGATGGTTTGTCTCACAGCGCTTTTATACTCCGAAAGTTTTTCTGCGAAAACTGACCAAGACCATTTACTTATTAATGCAGGCTGCTGTCAGGACCATTAGGAAAGTTCATATGTTCATTTTCATGTTTTGGAAGGGAGCAAGCAGTTATTTAGATTTGAAAAGTTGTTAACTTTAGACTTGAAGTGTAAGGAAGGGCGCAACTTGAGAACTGAGAACACGTTCTGAGTTTTTTTTGCAAAAAACGGCTAAGTCCAAAATGTGAGAACACCACGAAGCAGATCACGTTCCCTTCTCTGGAAGGAATGTAAGAAGTAAATAGAAGATAATGGGTGTTGAGCTAACTTTTGTAGCTAACTGAACCTGAAATGAGAGAAAGGAAGCGATTTTTGAAAGTTCATACGTTTACGTCAAAACTCGTCACGCGTGACGGGTTCTGAACGAACACCAGAAATTTAAAAAAACATTTGAATATGAGTTAGGTCTCACGACGCTTATTTTTGTTACGGTATTACCGTATCTCGTATTTGGTGCAGTCGACTAAATTTTAGGACAAAGGAGGGTTTTTAAGTTTTGACTTTATCTGGAAAGTTCAGACAAAACTCGTCACGCGTGACCAGTTTGCAGGACTAATAGGAGAGTTCATATGTTCATTTTTTTGTTTTCGAAGTTAGCAAGGTAAGAAGTGCGAACATGTTCGTAGTTTTGTTAAGGCGCTTAGAGTTGAGAGCTTAGAGCATAGGCGAAGGCGTTAGAGTTTTGAAAGGGAGCAAGTTGAGAACTGAGAACATCCGAGTTTTTTCGCGAAAAACGACTAACTTAAATACAGGATGTTCTCAGGACCAATTGGAAAGTTCATAAGTTCATTTTCGTGTTTTGGATAACTCAAGCTGAGAACTGCGAAGCAATGAGCAACGCAAAATAGGCGGCATGCTTACTAAAGAGCTAACTACAGAGTTAAAGTGTAAGGAAGGGCGCAGGTTGATAAATGAGGAATGGTAGTTGAGAATGCAGGCGCGCGCTAATTTCCGCTCAGGACCACTTGGAAAGTTAGAGGCTGATCGTGACATTTTCGCGTAACGCAAAAAGCGTTTGAATTAAATAGAGCATAGATGCAGGCGTGCCTTGAGACCAAATGGAAAATTGACAACGGTCTTTTAGAAAATTAAAAATGATTTTTGTTTCTTCTCCCTCTTTCAAGCGAATTCGTAAAACTTACGTTCAATTAAAGATGGATCTTATCGTAGATCGACTGTGATTTTGGTGAAATTACCTAAAATTAGACAGTTTAGACAAAAACAGAACACTCTACACGCGCTCGCGCTTCTGCCGAACAAAAACAACAACATTACAACCTTATAGAGGAAAAATCGATAATACGATGCCAGAGGTGTGAAAGATCTGCGCGATCTGTTGGCAACGCCGACAGAAAACTGTGATATTCAAAATGCTCGTCAAAACAAACGCACAGCGGTGCCCGTGCGTGTCTGGCAGCAGTCCAACTGTGAATGGCCGCTTTGCACTTTGCGCAACGCACAGTCGAGTGTTCCATCGCTCTGAGGTGAGACGGTCGGCGGCGGTGGACGTCTGTCAGCGGGGCTGCGTTGCAATGACCGCGCAATCGTCGCGCGTCTGCGCCGAATGCTAATTTGCGGTTTTATGGCCTTTTGTGTTTTTCGACTGGATTGCGCTCTAGAATGATAAATGAAGGTTTCAATTCCCACTTTTCTGTCGGTTGTGTCAACAGATCGCGCAGATCTTTCACACCTCTGGCATCGTATTATCGATTTTTCCTCTATAAGGTTGTGATGTTGTCGTTTTTGTTTGGCAGCAGCGCGTCTGTGTGTAGAATGTTTCTTTTTTGTCTAAAGTGACTAATTTTAGGTAATTTCATCAAAATCACCGTCGATCTACCCTGAGAACCACCTTTAATTGAACGTAAGTTTTACGATTTCGAGGGAGAAGAAACAAAAATCATTTTTAATTTTCTAAAAGACCGTTGACGTCATCGCGAGTTTTAAGTAACAGACGTTTCAGTAATAGCCGGATTATGGAGCAGAGCTGTCGGGTTTACGGGGTCGGCGTGCTTGTTTCGCTTTTGATTTTTAGCCAAATTTCAATTGAAACTGTTATGGGTTTCAGTTTCGAGTACCCGGTGTTTTGGGTCGGTTTTCGGGTCGGATTTCAAGGACCTGACGGCTCTGTTTTGGAGGATTCTGATTTATGGGGCGCTCCGCGGGCTATAGGTACAATAATAGCGATTACGCGTCAATTAGCACTCAGTAACAATACTCGGCTCATTCGATAGGAAATCATCTTATGCGTTGACTGATGTGTTGATCGTCAGAAGCAGACGCATTAAAAAAACGGCAAAATGTGGACTCTGACGTTGTAGCACGTTTTTGCTTCCGTGAAAGTGGTCATATCTGAGGCTATTCTAAGCACGTACCGATACACACCGCATTGCATTCCTTAAATTGTCTAATTTATTGCTGGAATCACGGACCACCATCGCACAAGCCCGTTTTGAAGTCAAGTGAAATATAGCTTTCATTTCTTGCAGAGTCCAAATTCGATTATGCAGAAAAAGAAGCTGCCGGGTCTCTCGTCTTCAATTGTATCTCGCAACGTGGATGCCAGTCACAGTTACTCTGAGTCAGTCCGCAAACTTCCTTCGTTTGTGACCTAACTTTGTGCACTATTTAGGTCCGTTCGGATTTAGTTTACTTAGATCCGTTGGAATTAATAATCCAATGGAGAAAGCTGCTCCCGTTGTTCTCAACTGAATGCCGAAAGAATGCGGAAAGACAAAATAAGGAGCTCTGGAAGAAAGAGCTCTACCTCACAATAGGCAACGGAGCCGGCAATGGGCACTTTCGCCCCTGTAGTGCTTACAGACCAGATGAAAGAAAGACGAAGAGGAGAACGAAATCGAAAACTCTTCTTTTCTTCGTTGCAGTGGTCGACAAACTGCAGAAAGAAGCAAGAGTCTTTAACTCACTGACAGAGCATTCGTTCGAGGTATCACAATGAACTGCAATAATGTTATAGACAACCACGTTTTTTTAAGGAGGAAGCGCTGTTTCAAACTTTTTGGCGGATGCTGCGAGGTATGATACCAGTGTGTGTACCCTCTCTTGTGCAACCTCGAAACTCTCACCATCTGAACTTCCCCGAGTTATTGGGCTTCCGATACAACGGAAACAACTTCGATGAACTACAAATAAATCTGCATAACTGTAGGAGCTCGGTTTGTGCCTAATTTTAATTTTTAATAAACAATGCTTCTTTAGATTAACTCGACCTACATATGCCCTACACATTTTCCACGCCAATTTTCGACTCGCTGACTCCAAATCGTCTCGACTCGCCGACTCGTCCTGAAAGTCCTACTGTACGAGAGGAACAGTTGAGCTCAACGGCCTACGCATCGCTAATTTTTGCGGAACCGCCAATGGACTCTACCGCCTCTGTATGGCAAAAGACCAACCGATCGAAAAGTTTGTTCTTCGCACATGGAATGCAGCTCGCCGAATTCAAACCAAGCAACATTATGGACAGAGCGGTGTTCGTCGAAATGTGCGCGGACGAGTTGTCCAAAGAAGAAATTGAAAAACTCGAGAAGCTTTTCTTTTCCCGAGGAATTTGCATTTCGTCCCCACCAGAATCGACGCTTGGCATTGAAGACTGCATCCAAGTCAGCTCTGGCGGAAGAACGACGTTGACGGAAACTTGGAAAGGAAAACTTGCCGCAACGTTCCCGGACAAATTTCTGTCAAAGCAGACTGTGAAGCTTGACGTCGCCAGCTAAGCTACTGCCTAAAGAGGTTCTTGAAGAAACTCTGGAAGAACGGCAAGCCATGACCCAAAAAATTTATGGCTTTTATCTCTGGTACCGTCCACAAATGCAGGAGTACGTTAACGACAAAGAACCCGTGAAGTTCGATTTCAACTCAATCGACACAAGGCGGGCAATTAATCAGAAAAACTTCGTCAAAAAAGAAATTTCGGAAAGCATCGGGTCAGGTGTCTATGCCTGCAACAACATCGAACCGGTCTGAAGCTTTTCGATTACCGTGGCAGAAACGTGAACCGCGACGACTTCAATAAGCTCAACTGACGATCTAAGCTTGATTCCTGACATGAAGAAACCTTGCTTAGCATCGTTCGTGAATCACTCTCGTTCACCAAACGCGTTACGACGGCAACAAGCTTTGCATTGTCTCCATCAAAAAATTGCCAAAGACAAAGCAATTGTTATTGATTACAAATGGGAGAAATCCGGCGGCTACTGCCCTCGTTGAGCTGGCTGATTTCCGACGAACGAACGCGAAATACTATTGCTGACTACTCGAAGATGTCTCCTTTCCAGTTTCTAAAGTCCATGGCTGACCACTTTCAAGTTTAACACATTAATTTAGCCTTGTTATTATGTCACTGCTTAGAATTATAACTAAAATTGTGGTTGTTTTCAGTGCAATTTGGTTTGGTTTGTTGAAATGGAGTCTTTTGGCATCTGTACAATATTTTTTCTGACCGTTATGTCTTTTCACCGGACATCGTCGAAGTCGGGGGTAATATGTTTTTGGGCTTCTTTCTGTCTGTCTGTTTGTACTTCTTCTGTCACCTTTTAGCCCGCTATGCTTCTTATAAAACTCTTTGATTTGTCTGAAACCTTCTTCGTCAAAAACTCTTGCAATAATTTGTTTTTTCCGAACTTCAAAGAATGTTTGCGATTCGAAAGCTTCGTGCGCCTCTTCAAAGACGCGGAAAGAGAGTTCCTTAACGCCAAGAGTTTCAAACCACGGCTTCTTAACAAAAGCGATTAAATGTTCCTCCAACTCGGTAGGTTTGAAATTAACGCCTTAAAAAACTGACCAATTGAGAAGTCGCAACGTTAACCTGTGTATACCAGGCCACGCTTGAGAATCGATTTCCCATCAATTCCATCGAATGCAGCAAATTGTCAGAAACTGTTCGATACGCGACTTTTTCGTAAAGATTTGGCGCTACGATTTTGAGCCGCTCAAGATCAGGGTTGTCATCAATTTCCGAATACCTTATTTTTTGGTGTTCACCTTCCGACCAGCTTATCAGCTCGCCTAATTCTTCTTCGGTGCAGCTTCTTGTGAAGAAGTAATGGCGGTCGTCCGAAAACCTACTGCAGCTCAGAACCCATAAGTCATTGTTCATTTTGCTACAGCACAGACTTCTGATCGGTAAAGTTGCGCCAAATATTTACGAATATTTGGTAATCCAGTGGAAAGTTCCCAGCGCTCGACCTTCTAGGAAATCGATTTATGCGAATAGACTGGAACGGTTCCTCACCGACTCACAAGGAGGAGATTGATTTTTTAAAGCGCCAAATGCGGTCAAAACACCTCAGATCGTTGGCGCTCACTTCCGTGTCCATCGAACTGGACAGAAGAATTGGACAATCTTTTCATTGCATTTGTCAAGAAACCGACATTTGAGAGGCTCGCCTGTATGAAAACGTCCTTGATTTCTCCCCAGGTCTTCTTGGAGGCTGACAGAGCGTGGCGCGCCAGGAGCTCTTTTGAAGTCGGTTGTCAGATTCTCCGCGGAAAGCTCACTCTGAGGGAGTATCAGTTTTTGCTTCGCACATTGAAGATACAAATTGGAACTTGGTCGCCGCATCCAACGGTTGAATCAGCGAGTCGACGCGTCACACGCTTCAAACGCCTCCTCCGGTAACGCCTAAAACTTGCTCAAGGCGCAGAGGAAGTGAGGTCTGTCATAAAACTTAAGTCAAATGCAAACATCTTCCCTGAAATTCTTCAAATCGCAGCAACGTCACACATCCGCGATCGCATTGCTTAAACCGCATTTAAACGCGTGCGTCACGCGGTTGCATCACTCACAAGATGGAGCTCGTACCTTTCGTGTTCTGCGATTCCGTCGTTGCGGCCATCGACAATCCTTTTTGTAATGCGGAGCTGCTCTCCAGCCGTGTGTGGAAGAAAGCGATCACAGAACACGCGCAAAATCGGATTTCCGCCAACATCTTTATTGGATACGAAGAAGGAATTTGGTCCTATGGAATCTGGAGGAACGGAATTTACCACAGCTTGACCTTCGAGGATCTTCAGAAAATGAGCGGAAAATATATTCGAATCGAGCACATTAATATTGAACAGGTTTCGGAGTCGAACCAATCGTCATTCGAGGAGATTCTGAAGCTCGTCAAGTTCACAGCTCCTTTTGTGTCCATGTGTGATTTACGAATTCTAGATGTTGACCTTTTTCAAGAAGATCAACTGCACCAGCTGCTTTCCTTCTACCGAAACTCGTCGATTTCTGTTTTGCGCACTGCAGGAAAACTCGATCCAATTTGCGCTTTTTTGACGGAAATTTTGAAATCGGACATGTTGAAAAATGTGGAGTTGTACAACGCCGACGTTCCCAGCGCCTTTATCGAAGAAATCGCGTTGACGAACTCATTTGAAGTTCTGTTTTTAGATCGCAGAATTTCAAATTCCCCCGGACTTTCTTCGAAAAGCTGTTCGCGAGGCCATTCGATGGATCATTTGAAACTTGCAGTTTTCAGTCCTTCTTTGATTTCAAGGTTGGCGATTTGAAGAATTTCAGAGAAGATCTGCAAATCAGAGCGTCAGATTGGTCGATTGAATGGATTCGAGTGGACGGCGTCGTTGTCACTCTAGAAAACAGGGATTTGAACAATAGTCTCTATGTTACGTTTGCATTGGCTTGAAAGCGCTGAACGTCTTTAAATAAAATCTTCTCGTTTGTATTCGCCCGTCTTATCAGTACTCATTTATGCAATACCTACTGAACAGGCTACTGATTGATTGAAACGATTTTTTAAACACAAAGTTTTAGGAGTGCATTCCTGTTCGATTCGAGACGGCAGTGGCATATTGGGTTACAGTTAAGTTAAGCCGTCCGAGCGTCTATTCAACCGTCCGAACTGATTCTGAACCGTCCGAATGAAAACCCAACCGTCCGAGCAAGATTTTGATGATGAAAGTTTTTTTTCACTCATTTATTGTATTAAAAAACACTCTAATCAGAGTGAAGTAAATTTACGAAGCCTAGAGAATTTTAGAGTCTGGTGAATTATACGAAGCCGGATTTCAGACACCGACCGATTATACTCAACCACTCACAGAGGCTCGATTATATGAAAACGTCGTTGATTTCTCCCCAGGTCTTCTTGGAGGCTGACAGAGCGTGGCGCGCCAGGAGCTCTTTTGAAGTCGGTCGTCAGATTCTCCACGGAAAGCTCACTCTGAAGGAGCATCAGTTTTTGCTTCGCACATTGAAGATACAAATTGGAACTTGGTCGCCGCATCCAACGGTTGAATCAGCGAGTCGACGCGTCACACGCTTCAAACGCCTCCTACGCGTCCTTGAGTGGGACAAGGGTGTCATTGTTGTGATCGAGTATTTGAACGGATTCGAATGTGAACAACGAAAGCCCCATTAACACGAAATTCCTTGTTGATGCGCTCTATTCATTGATATTGACGTCATTTGTTTTCCTCTGTTTTTTGTATAAACGCGGATGCGCTCAGAAATTGGGTTCGATTTTACTTTAAAATAGCAAAATGACATATAACTTGCATTTAAACGTCTCAAATTGTAACGTTTGGAGGTATGGGGAATCGAACCCCAGCCCTCTCGCATGCTAAGCGAGCGCTCTACCCCTGAGCTATACCCCCATTGGCTGCGCTCAGCTCTGATGCAGTGTCATTGGGAAGGTGAGTCGGTCTCTGTCTGTTTAAACGGGATTTCAGACACCGACCGGTTATACTCATCGACTCGAATGCAAAACAAGCGCGTCTGTGGTGTAATGGTCAGCATGGTTGCCTTCCAAGCAATCGACAGGGGTTCGATTCCCCTCAGATTTTTTGTTTTTGCATCACAAACAAAGTTTTTTTTCGGTGACGTTTCGGTGTAAAGTTTTAGGTGACCGTTCACTCCAGTTTCCGCTCAATTCAAAAATTGTTCGTAGCAGATCACAGCCCAATGCACACAGTGTCTTTTGCTTTTGTCCGTGAAGCGAGTTGGTGTTGTACAGCGTTCAGTATCTCCGAATAAGTCTAAGTTTCTGATTTTCCATCCTCACGCACACTGTTTACGCTAGCGCTCATGTGCGCTGAGGAAATTCCAATTCCAAAATTCCAAAAATTTTAATGTAAAACTTTTGGAAATGTGGAAGGTTGATTATGGTGCGTGTTATGGTACTCGTTAGAGACATTGGACATTGAAAATTTATTATCTTTAACTTAAAAACAAACAACAAGCTTTCATCTTCATTGTTTCAATAGATTAGCGAACAAATTTTTAAAACTCACAAGAAGAACTGGATTAGGATCCATCATCAGTACAGATACTTTCATGTTAGCCCCATTGAGGGAGGGATGACGTTTGGTCCATCGCATACAGTTTCCTAGATTGTAGCCCCATTTTGATTCCTTGAGCAGCTCCAATGTTTCTTCGGAAATGGCGCCACTAATCTCTTGATTGTTGACCTTAAATTGCTCTACAGAATGCCAATTTTCGAGCGTTTCTTTGAGAACTTGGAACGATAACGTGTATCCGCCTGAAACCGCTCTACCAGAACGAGGGCATGCTCCGTTCAACTTGAGACTCTCAAAAAGTGGCCTTTTCAAAAACTTCACAAGGAGATCGTCCAGTTCACCTTGTTTAAAGCCGACAGCGGCAATGGTCAGCTTTCTCAGGTACTTTGACTCGAGTTGACGCTTCAGTAAGTCGCATACTTCTGGTTTGATGTAGTTTTTAGGCGGCGTCCCGTCCTCCCTATTCCATTCCAATGACCATGAGAAGCTCGAAAATCGGTTGCCAATGCGGGCGATGATGTCGTTGGGCAAGTCAGGGACGTTGTAGAAGCCGACCGATCCGTACAGATTGGAAGCTACCGCTCGCAGCAGATCTAAGTTCGTGTTTTCGTCAATGACCGCTTTGCAAATAAAGTGTTTGCGTGCGTCTTCTAAAGTCAAGCGAACATAATGTCCCCATCGAACTTTCATGCGAAATTTTGATCCAGAAACGTTACCCGCA
>MQUG01003998.1:0-11588 GCA_007213375.1 Steinernema feltiae | reverse complement strand
AGAGAGAGACGGACGGACATTTGGCAAACAAAGTGTGACGACTCGATGTGAGCAGTTCTGGCCTGACCAAACCTTGAACTTTGAAAGCAGATCGCGCCTGTTTTGGGTCGATTGGATTCAAGAGAATCACAGATTCAAAACTGTTTTCAAAAAGAATTTTTTTTAATTTTTTGTTCTCCAAACGAGTTCCATTCGTATTGCTGCAGGCGACACGGCAGAGATTGATTGCGGCGCTTTGTCTTTGTTTTGCGCATGATTCACCGGATAATAATTGTATTTAGTAAGTTGAGTCACCGACAAACGACGCGGAATTAGGCGAACAATGATCTTCAAGATTGACGCCGGTTTTCTCTTCAAATGACGTCTGCACACGCAGATTGTGTTTCGAGGGAGAGAGTCCGGATTTGGACTGAAATTGGAATATCATTTCTTTGCTTTTTGCTTTAAAAACAACGTCTGAGGTCCTGAATGAACTGAAAGTCTTTTTTTCCATCAAAATCAGAGGAACGCAGTGTCGAGATTTTTGCCTTTCCGTGCAAATTCAATTTTAATTTAAAACTTTTTTTGAGGAAGCGAATGTACTTCGACTGCCTGACGAATCATGAGAATAGAACGTGTTTCTCATGTTTTTTGATCGCAAATTCGGCCGCATTTTGAATATCGTTGAATAACGAAATATAGAAACACTGAAGGTCATTCGGTCATTTGGCTTTCGTTTTCTGTTTGTTATTACAATTTTTGTTTTCGATCACTACACTAGAAGGGATTGCTTGCCCGATTGCGGCCTTTGAAATGACAGACGAGACGCTGTTTGTGAGAAGGCGAAGGGCTTTAAGCGCAGAGAAGGACGATTAGACGTTTTAGGCTCAAAATGGTCGATTTGCATTAAATAAGATTTTTGGTCATGACCGAACTTGCATTCAAACGTGGATCGTCGGGCTAAATATAAATGTTTGACATAACAGTTTGATATTTGATACTACACAGTGTTCAGATTTTTGCAGGTTAGCACTGCAAGCAAATTCAATTTTAATTATTTTTTTTACAAATTTTTATTAAAATTTTAAATTTAAACCTTTTTTTTTGAAGAATTTCGGCTTTTCTTCAGCTATTTCAATGTACAATTAATAAGAATAAACGAGTTTCACATATTTTTGGACCACAAAGTTTGACGCCTTTCGAATGTCGTGTAGAAGGAAAATGATGCCCAAAAGATGAAGATCATGGCGTTGGGATGAACGACGGCTTCCTCTTTCTTCAGTTAATTCAATTTTTGTGCTTGTTCACGACGACTTTGCTCGATTTTGGTCGTCGAAATGAGAGAAACCGATGGACGAGACGCTGTGTATGGTAACAGGTCGTTTTTAGGCTCAAAATGGCCGAATTTCATTAAATAAACATTTTTGTTGGTGACATGACAAAGCTATTTTTTCCATTAAAACCAGATGAGCGTAGTGTTGAGATTTTTGCAGGTTAGCACAGCAAGCAAAATCAATTTTAAAATTTTTTTACAAATTTGTATTAAAATTTTAAATTTAAATAAAAAAAGATCACGGCAGTAACGACGGCTTCCCCCTTCTTCAGTTAATTCAATTTTTGTTCTCGTTCACGACGTCTTTGCTCGATTTCGGCCGTCGAAATGAGAGCGACCGATGGACGGACGCTGTGTGTGGCAAGAGCTTGTCGCACAGAGAAGGTCGATTAGCGAAATGCCGTTTTTAGGCTCAAAATGGGAAATTTTCATTAAGAAAACATTTTTTCTGACGAACAAACGAAACGAGCGCCCGCATTCAGGCGGAGATTGTTGGGCTAAAAATGTCGAGTATACGCGTGGTGATTCATCGATAAATGTTGAATGCTCATACTACGCGATGTGGTTACTTTACGAACGCAGCGCGCCATGTTGACAGACCGATGGACACGTTCTGACGAAAATTCTGGCGTTGACCGGTCAGGCGACACAGAAACGCGACATTTGAATGCTTTGAACGTTGCCACAAACGAGCGTAGGGCAGTGAAAGTGAGGAACTGATTTTTGTTGCAGCGGGAAGTGTTCTCTGGTTCAAATGAATTCACAGAGTGCGCGAGCGTATTTTCGAGTAAATTCGAGTCTTCGCACGTGTCGTCAAATTCTCGCTTTCGAATGCGCATTCGGAAGATGTTTACTGCATTCTCTCTCTCTCGGAAGACCGACATCAGCGACGGACGGACGGACATATCTCGCAGGATATAATTAAAATGTGAAATTGTTCCGAGCATGATGCAATGTCGCAACAACAATTGAACGCCGGAAATGCTGAAAGTCGAGTTGAAAATTTTTAAAAATAATTAATAAGATTTGTTTTACCCGAAAGACAGATTTCAATGAACAATAAATCGGTGTGGCACAGAAATTTAGCCATTTTTTAGTTAACTGGTCCACGTAATTTCAATTAATGGAAATCTGGTTTTTATTTTTTATTTAAAAAATGATGAAAAAACAATTTTTGAATAAATAAGCTAAGGCCCAATGCACCGTTTCGGTGGAAATTCTCACTCGCAATTTAAATGTTTACAATCAGCTCAATTTTTGAAACCAATAATTCAATATGTTAACGTTGGGAGCAGTCACACCGTTCATTGGAATTTATTTAATTTTTGTTAAAATTTTTTAACGAATTATCACGAATTTATTATTTTTTATTTTATTTATAAATCTAATTTTTGGAAATATGTGGATCCGTTTTGGTATTTTTTTGCACCAAAACTGCATCTGCATCTGATTTCTTGCATAGAGTAAAAAATAATTTGAATAATTTTGAAATCAATTTATTTAAATTAGGAGTAATTTGCAATTTTTAACAATAAGAAAGAGGGCGTCATTCAACAAAGCGTTCAACGCTTCTAAAAGTCTTCGAGACTAAAAATGGGGTTTCAAACCTCCAGTTCCAGTCCAGTTTAATTTCACATATCGCAATTATTTTTGAACCATCTCCAGGACATCTTTTGATGTTCCTTCGATCTGTCGATGGAGAGAAGGTTTATTGAACTTAAATACTCTAACATTTGTTCATTTTTGATAATTTATGGCACTAACTGTTTTGCGCGACTCAGGACATAACTTTAAAAGATGCGCACGGTGAGCTACACGAATGGAAAGCCAATTTCTGGCTCAAAAATGACAAAACGAATGCGACCGTTTTGTTTATTTTATAGATGTAAGAAGACAAATTTGCAAAATTTTTAACGTTTAAGAAGAGTTTGCTGTACTCAAATGTGAGAGTTTATAGCTTAGGGATGGCTAGAAACAAAAATTCTCAATTTTTGAATCCATCTTCAATAAACCAACATTCTGAGTCGAGAGTCGAAACAAATGCATTTATTTTATGCATAAAACAAATTTATTTTAAAGACGAATTACGGAGAGACGAACCAATGGACGCAGTACCATAAATACTGTAACATTTAAACATTTTTGCACAATTAGTGCCTTAACCGTTTTGCGCCACCAAAAACGTGGTTTTAGAAGCGGTGACACAAGATGGCTGACAAATTGAAAGCCATTTTTGGCTCAAAAATGAAAGATGTGATTTAAAGACAAATTACTTAATTTAAGCAAAATATTTAACGTTTAATGATGATTTTTCTGTGATTAAATTTTTCGATTCAAAATGTATGGTTCTGGGACGACTAGAAACAAAAATTCTCAAGCTCAATTTTTGAATCGATCTTTAATAAGCCAACATTCCGAGTCGAGAGTCGAGACCTTCGAAACAAAGGCGCCTTGCGGAGAGACGTAAAATTTTTGAGCAAAAATGAAATAAAAACTGATTTTATCTGATCTGATTTTTATTTTTACTGCGGTCATTTTTAATAAATTTTTGGAGAATGTTTCAGAATTCTGGATACAAGTTGTAGAATAAATACTGGTATTTTTGATTGTTCTTGCGCTGCCATGCGCGGCTGTTTGGTGGGAAAATATGATTATTATAAGCAACAATTAATTATTTTTGCAAATTAATTTATTAATTTTGGTGTACACTTAAACCGATTTTTTAATACTGTTGGCAACCGAGCGAACAACGAGTTGTACAAGTTGCGTTTAGTTGCCTTTAAGTAAATTTTAATTAAATGTAAATTTAGTTTCATTCATATTAAATCAAAGTTTTTTTTTATTTTTGCGGCTGATCTCAGTGTTCAGCAGGTAATCCACAGAAACGATCCGTCGCTCAATCCACGTTTACATTTTGGAAGCGATTATTTTTAAAATTTTTGTTATCATCTTAATAAATTCCTGACTATTTTCTGTTTTAAGCATTTTTGTACATAAATGTCTTTTTTTTCATAATTTTCAAATTATGAAAAATTTCAAATTATGAAAATTTTTTCAAATTATGTTGTTTGAAAACATAATTTTCAAACAACATGATCCAGTTAGTTTTAATGAATGCAAGAAAATGTATTTCGAGTTTTGTGTTATTAATCGTATAATTTATTTATTTAGTATTGTACCAAGCGATGTTGTGTTATTAAACATAATTTACTCAGTTTGTACCAATCGAACATACGCACGCTCGCAAACACGGATGACCTTCTTGGTTGTATTCAATTAACTTAATTTATGCGGACAACTGGGACAAACTTTTATTATATTTTCCTCAGCAGTCAATTATAATCACCACTAAGAGTCGATTTATTTTTTTTTTTGTGCTTTGGATGGCAGTTATATTTTTGCAATGGGGAACTGGGATTTTTTGTTGAACGCCCATTTAAACCGGTCAACTCATAAGTACACTAATCCACATTTTTGCAGGAAAACGACCGAAATATTGTAGCTATCTTTCGGTCTGCGCCTGAATTATCTCGTACATCAAAAAGAATGTTACTTCATAATTAGTTCGAATTTTTTGGACCCAATAGAGCTGTTCTTTCTCTCATCAATGAGTAAGAAGTCTTTATTATGAGGGTTATTATTTAGATGAATATTAAACACATTTGGAACGCTCATATTAAGATTGTTTCCGCTATCTTTCAATGTTTCAGAAATCTAAAAATCCAGTAAATTTTTTCCGACTATTTTTGATATTTGATCTTCTGCTTAACGAATTTATCGCACATTAATCGTTCAATCTGCATACAAGTTACAAAAAATTTTCTGGTCGCGTAGTTGCGACTTTTCATTGAGTTCACTTATATGTGCTAGTTGAAAATTGATATTTCTAAGTTTCCAACTCTGTTTTGCATTTTTTCATCCAAATCAAAAGGTTTTATGCGATATACTACAGCAGTGTTTTTGCTTCAACCTTTTTTTGTGCAGAAAACAGATAGAGCTAACCAAGTTGGAGACAACTAAAACACGTTGGACCAATTTTTTGATGAGCGCTATACGTTTCACCACGATCATTAATTAATTTGTTTGCATTAATTGCTTTTTCACAATTTTAATAGTTTTATTTTTCAATTTTAATCTAAACGACCCCGGTAGTGATTTTCCAAATGGAAATCTCATTTTTGAATTTTTATTTATTTATTTTTATTCATTTTTCTCTTCTTTCTCTTCTTTCACTTTTCTCATTCTTCAATTCTCATTTAAAAAAAAAATATTTTCATTTTTCAGTTTGCTGATGGCGAAGATGGCGGTTCAACTAGTCATTGGCCCAGCAACTCCAGCGACCACCTCCAGTTGATCTCCTCTGTGCCCTATTCCCGTAAACAATTATTTATTTATATTTAATAAAACATTTAAATTTTTGTATGTGCAATGTTTTACACTGGCGGTACATAAACACTAGGTCGTTTTTTGACGCCGGCACTCCCTTCCAATTTTTTTTACATGAAAAACACGAAGCAATCATGTTGAAGCTAATGCGAAGATAGTTATTGCATTGAGGATGATACGCAGAAAGTTAAAAAAGTGCGAAGTTTACATTTTTGCTTTTTGTGATCATTTATACCTTTTAAATTTTATTTTCAATTTCCGACCTGCTATACTGAAAGTGCGATACTGAAATTTTTGCCAGTTAAACTGCTGTTTTGTTGAACTCGTCATTACTGAGCTGCAATACACAAAATGAGTAGTTTCTTTTTTTTAACTTTTTCTTTTTTAATCAAATTTTTGCCAATCAAACACATAACTGCTGTTTTGTTGATATAAACGAACTCATTTTAATTATTTTTTTTGCTCTGATGTTGACCAATAACAGGAAAAAGTTGGGCATTTTTGAATGTTGCCGTACAAATTGCGCAATCTTCAATCAAACTGAAGCTTCGCGGTTTATTAAAAATGATAAAGGTCTCAAAATTGTTTTTTTGTGAGTTTTAAGAGAAACAAACAGTTTGTTCTGCAATTTTCAGTTTTGCAGACAGCATTGTATAATTAATTAATATTTACAATTTCATTATTTTTAAATTTTCGATTATTTTTTAACGATTTATTTTAGATTTATTTTTTGCGAGTTGTTGAGAGCATCGTTCAACATCAACTTGTGAAGTGCAGCTTTTAGTTTACAGTCTACAAGAAGAAATCAATTCAATTTTTCATCTCAATCCGGTTTGAACTCATAAACGGTTGACCATAAAAATTTTACGTGTCATTAAATGAATATTTCAAATTTAAGAGAAATTTATTTAAAAAATTGAAAAAAAAAACAAACAAACAGAACATTTAGAACAAAATAGAAAAAAAAATGTCAATAAGCATTTTTGAAATTTAACTCCAATACCACTCTATTACAGATAGTACATGCACTCGTTTTTTTTTCAAACCAAAGATTGCTCAAGTTTCGTTTTGGTAATAAAAGACGAATTTTTTTTTTTGGTTGTCTACACCTAAAAACTGGGTTTTCAGGCCTAAAAAATAGGGTTTGTGAAATTTTGTTTTCTGCAAGATTTTTACAAGCGCAAGTTTGCAAACAATTTGATTTTTGATTGCAAAAGGCGGAACTGCCATTTAGCAATGACTGTTTGCTGGCTTCAAGCCCTCTGAAACAAGTCTTCCGGACTAAAGATCGATTTTCCAAAACAATATCAATATGAATGTAAAACGCGAATTAAAGTTAAAGTTAAAGCAATTATTTTTGATAGCCTCACTTGAGCTCAAACAGCAGAAGCTGAAATGACGCGTTTTGCTGTGAATGAAGTGAAACCTGTTTTTGCGACTTACTTTTTTATTTTGCGTAATTATGACTCAAACGATGACGCGGTCCTTTCATCACACAACAGGTATTTATTTTTACAAATCTTTTAAATTAAAAAAGAAAGATACGCGGTATTTGTAGCTCTCATTTTCGGAGTATTTTTAGTTTTAATAAAATGCGAGGTATTAGTTTATCCTAAATGCTATGATAATTTATCAACTTTCTTGAAAACATAAAGATTTGCTTACGGATTTTTTTGTTGTTCCAGTCTGTCGCAGATTGTTGTCAATAAATGAAGAAAAGCAATAATATTTATTTCAAATAGAAATATTTCTTCAGCCATCAAAATTTTAATTGGTTGTTTTTAGCGAAGTTTCTAACGGTCCAAACGATGCTTACGATGTTAGATTCAAAGTTTAAAAAATCAAATCAGACCCAAACACTTCCTACAAATTTTTATTCTTTACTGAACTTTAATTATGATTATTATTTTAAAATTTTTTTTGGTATCCTCGTGCTACTTTCTACAATCTATATGGATTGCATCAGAATTCCTCAATTTTTAAAGAATCACCTGATCGTAAAACCGAACCAGCCGTCCGATAAACTCCTCTCCATCCCGCGCTTCAATTTCTGATCGTTCGATGAGCGTCGCGCGAGGAGTGGGGAACACAATTGTCTTGTTTTCGTCCCTCCGCGCGGCGCATCGCACAACGAGAAGCGACAGACGACCGCGTACGTGTGCACTGGGTTGACGCGGCGAAAGCGGACTCGTGACGTGTTCTGCACGTTCAGGGGCGCCCATCAGGGAGAGTGGGGGGCTTACGAAGAAGAGGGATTTTTTGGTCGTTGTGTTTGGTCGCCACCGAAAATCAAAATGCACTTTGAAACAAAACATTTTTGCATAGTCGATGCCTCTTAAACGGACAAAACTCCAAATTAAATTTTTTATTTTATTCATTTTTGGTTTTTTTTAAAATTAAATTAAATTAAATTTATTATACACATGGTCATTACATAAGACTGGTTAAATTACAATCATATTTTGGACGCAAACTTGGCAGGAAGAGTGGCTAATGGGCTTGACTTGATATTTGACAAAAATAACCGTGGTTAAATTAATTAAACCTTAATTTTAATTAAATTTAAAATTTAAGAATTTTAAAGTTTAAAATTTTTTAATAAAAGAACAAAGATTTTTTGCTCGTTGTCGCCTTCGACAAAATATTTTTTAAAATTTTTGTGTAGTGGATTTCAAAGTGCCAGATGCAGTCGTGGTTAAATTAAATTATACTTTAATTTTAATTAAATGTCTTAAATTTCAGCTGTTACGTGTCGCAATAAAAATAAACCAAAATTTGTGCGGATTTGCAAATTTGCGGAGCAGATTTGTGGAATTTTATTTAAATAAGTTTTAAATAAAATACTTAAATACTTGAATTTAAAAATTTTTTGCAACAAACTTTTTATACCCGCAATAAAGAGGCCAGTGAGACAGAACAAGCTTGACATTGCCAACGCTCATTGTTGCCAGTAATGAGCGTAACAACTGAAACAATATTTTTGGATTTGTTGCATGGAATCTTAAATTTATTTAGATTTATCTTAGTTTATCTTCAATTTAAAATTTATTTAGAAATCATTCAGTTTTGACGAATAATTTTTTTTTACTTTTTTAAACTACAAATGCTTTAAGGTAAAAGGAAATTTTGAATGAAATTATAATTGTAGCTTCAAATATGCTATTTTTCCACTTTTTCTAATGTGAGTAAACTGTTTTTGCGGTCAATAAACGAGAAACAGAAGCAAACAATTATAATGCTGTGACATTTTTGAATATAGCTCTTTTAATCCTCGTATTTGTGCTATTTAACTGTGCTCCAATGCTCTAATTGATCGTGTGCTCGTAATTCACAAAATAAAAATATATTTATAATTTTTTAAATTTAAGTTTTAAATTTAAATAAAGTCTATTTTTTGCAATTTCTGATTGTAAGAATAGAGAGTGAGATGTGTTCCCCATTTTTAAAAAATCATTTGCCATAAATCAAGGAGGAATTAATTTTTGGATTCGTCGGGCGCACTCCATTGATCACACAATCCCGGCAGCCGGTCAACCGCCCGATTATTGATCTCTTCTCCGTTGCTGCTGTCGAAGTTGTTTGTTCAGAACGCGCGCGTTGTTTGTCGCTTCGGCTTTTGTTTTCATCGCCCAGAGCTGACGGCGCGGGAAAAGAGAAGAAGAACGGAACGTTGCAAGAAAGGAAGATTCAACATTTTGCGCAGAGTGACTCAATTTATTCGTGAAGTCCTCGTTGATTCGAGGATATTTTTAAATTAGAAAAAATTACAGGTTTAACGCAGAATAAATTGTTTATAATTTTTGATACCTGCGGCCCTGAGTTGTGCCTATAATTAGCAGGCTGATACGGTAGAAAAATGTTAATTGATCTTTGCGTAAGTGATCAATTCAGTTTAATACATTCAGAGATAATAATTTTTTTATAACGTTTTATTTTTGATGACCACAAATCTCAATCTTTATTTAAATCATTAGGTTAAAAATCAAAAAAGGTTAAAATCACAGAATTAGAGGAGTGCAATACAACTAATCCATTTGCTTGCTTAAAATCATTGATTTTGTTGATTTTGATGTACATAACACGTATAATAGAATAGTATTTATTTTTAATTACAAAACAAATCCCATTTATTGATATTGCAACTTGTTGAGTCATTGTGCAACTCGGTGAATTAAGATGAGAAATGTGAATCTAAATTTTTGCATGTTTTCTTCTACACCTCTTCATCTTTCATTCATTTCCCTCTCATGAGAACCAAAACCAAAACAGGAAGTCGATCTCCGCCGTGCTGAATCGTGTTGACATCTCTGCGCGCTCTCGCGAGTTCTTACGTGCGCCGCCGGTCGCGTTCTTCCGCCGAGCAAACGCGTCGTCATCGTCACATGTTCACGCAAAGTGCTCGTGGATATCGCATCTCACATGAGAGCGCGATCTGTGGTTTCTGACCTTGGAACGCGCACAGCGAGAAAGCCAATGGAGAGAGGAAAGTCACAGCGATCTCTGGTCGGAATCAATTTACTTTTTTGCTGATTTTTTTTTCAAGATTAATATTAAAAATCTAAAATTTTTTGAATGTTGCGCATAAACTTTTTTTCCTCACACTTGAAGTCACTGATTATATTGGAAAATCAAAGCTATCTCTGGTCGAATTTTATCTGTTTATTCTGAATTAAAAAAAATTTTTGTAATTGTTTTCGGGGATAAAAAACGAATGAATCTCATAAATCCCATAAATCATAAATCTGATTGTTTTTTTAAAATCGTTTTTAGTTATAATAAATTTTGCTTTTTTAAGAATGTTTTAGGAATTTTTTAAAGGAAGTTACGGAATTTTTAAAAATTTAATTTAAAATTTTGATTTATTAACACAAAGTCAATATAATTAAGAAGATCCAAGAGAATGTAGAAGAGAAAGGAGATTTGTGTTGAGAGTGATTTAACGGACAGAACAGAACACCCATTGACAAATGGACAACAGATAGCTTTTTAGCCTTCTTTGAAAACGTTTTTTGCCGCAACAACTTGTTCCGGGAGGTCATTCCACAGAGGAACCGTTCGTTAAAAGATTTTTTGAGGACAAAATCGGTGATCTAAGCTTCTATACTATGTATTAAACGTTTTTTTAAATTTAAATTTTTTTTGTAAATGGGTGAGTGATTTAATTACATTGGTGATTTAATCGGTGAACTCTGTTTTAAGTGGCAATGACATTAATACCACAAAATAAAGATTGGTTATATTAAAACGATGACGCTTCGCAATCATCATTCATCTAGCACAGTTAATTAAAAAATTGTTTTGTGATTTCGTTAAAATTTATTCAACGTTGAATAGCATTCTCAACTAACAGACTCAACTGAATAGCGAGTACCGGAAGGAACAACAACCAAAATACACAACAGATTGTGAGTTTCATTTACTTCTCTTTGCGTTCATTGAGAATGCCAATCAAGCACGTAAATTCGCACATTTTATAGAACTTTGTGCTTCCATTCATACGAGTGAAATTTCTCTGATTTTTCATATTATTTCAAAGTTTAAAAACACTTATCAATAACTTTTGATGGAGGTATTAACTAAAAATCGTAGTTCCCATAAAGTAAATTTAAAAAAGCTACAGGATCTGTGAGCGCATTTGCGATTATCCGCTATTTCAACAAATTGTTCAAATTTTGCCTTTACGTAGTGGGTGATTTTTGAAAGTGTCTGAATTATTAGCCGAATTTGTTAGTTGAAGTCATTTTTAATTCTTTTGTTTACATAAATATCTTCTTTGAAATTTTTCAAACGGTCTGTTTGAATTTTGAAAAAACGACTTGCTTTTTGACTCATCTATACTTCTATTCCATTAATAACAATCATAACAACAACCAAGAAATTTAAAAATTAA
>MQUG01003997.1:0-55270 GCA_007213375.1 Steinernema feltiae | reverse complement strand
TAATTTAAAATTTTGATTTATTAACACAAAGTCAATATAATTAAGAAGATCCAAGAGAATGTAGAAGAGAAAGGAGATTTGTGTTGAGAGTGATTTAACGGACAGAACAGAACACCCATTGACAAATGGACAACAGATAGCTTTTTAGCCTTCTTTGAAAACGTTTTTTGCCGCAACAACTTGTTCCGGGAGGTCATTCCACAGAGGAACCGTTCGTTAAAAGATTTTTTGAGGACAAAATCGGTGATCTAAGCTTCTATACTATGTATTAAACGTTTTTTTAAATTTAAATTTTTTTTTGTAAATGGGTGAGTGATTTAATTACATTGGTGATTTAATCGGTGAACTCTGTTTTAAGTGGCAATGACATTAATACCACAAAATTAAAAGAATTGGTTATTATTAAAACGATGACCGCTTCGCAAATCATCATTCATCTAGCACAGTTAATTAAAAAAATTTGTTTTGTGATTTCGTTAAAATTTATTCAACGTTGAATAGCATTCTCAACTAACAGACTCAACTGAATAGCGAGTACCGGAAGGAACAACAACCAAAATAACACAACAGATTGTGAGTTTTCATTTACTTCTCTTTGCGTTCATTGAGAATGCCAATCAAGCACGTAAATTCGCACCATTTTATAGAAACTTTGTGCTTCCATTCATACGAGTGAAATATTTCTCTGATTTTTCATATTATTTCAAAGTTTAAAAAACACTTTATCAATAACTTTTGATGGAGGTATTAACTAAAAAATCGTAGTTCCCATAAAGTAAATTTTAAAAAAAGCTACAAGGATCTGTGAGCGCATTTGGCGATTTATCCGCTATTTCAACAAATTGTTCAAATTTTTGCCTTTACGTAGTGGTGATTTTTTGAAAAGTGTCTTGAATTATTAGCCGAATTTGTTTAGTTGAAGTCATTTTTAATTCTTTTGTTTACATAAATATCTTCTTTGAAATTTTTCAAACGGTCTGTTTGAATTTGAAAAAAACGACTTGCTTTTTGACTCATCTATACTTCTATTCCATTAATAACAATCATAACAACAACAAGAAATTTAAAAATTAACATTTTTGAGTACCGAAAATTCTCATGTGATTATTTTTAAGAATTAATTGATTGAATATTTTAGATGTTCAAGTTTTTTTAAATTTCATTTTTTTTTGTATGTCAAGAGTTATCTAATTACATTGGTGATTTAATCGATGATCTCTGCGTTTAGTGGCAAAGGAATTAATACCGCAATAAAATTAAAAGATATTGTTTAAACATGCACCTTTGATTCGCAAATCTCTATTTATCAAATAGCAAAATTAATTAAAAAAAATATTTTTGCATCGTGACTGGTAAAACTGGTAATTTAATCAATTTGCTATGGGGGAAGAAATCTTACAGCGATCTCTGGTAAAATTTTATTTTCTTCGGATTTTCGATTAACTTCATTAATTTTAAAAAATCGGTGATTTAAATTTATCTATAATTCATAGAAATCACAAAAGCAAAGAGATTAATTTTTTTGATGCTGAGCAGCCAGCCATTCCACGTCATTAACTCACGTTAATCCACGTTAATAATTTTTTTGAAACTTAAAGCAGGTTTTTTTGCTTTAATTGGATTAATTGCAAGTTTTTGTAAATTTTTTAAACTGACAGTGATCGATTTACAGTGGTGATTTAATTTTTGTTTTTGATTTGATATTTGTTTTTATGACAATTTCATAAATACCAGAAAATTAAAAAATTTGTCTAAATCAATTTTTGAAACACTGACCAATTCACAAATTACCATTAATCTATTAAAAGCCATTAATCATTGAGATGAGAATCATTAATCTATGTATTTTTAATTTAGTTTTACCTGACGTGTTAAATTTATTTTTATTATTACAAAATCTCTGCCATTCAAGCACGTAAATTTGCACAGTTGTACAGAAACTTGGTGCTTCCACCTGCTTTAAAATATTTTTATTTTTAATATTTGTAAGTTTGCAAAACACGGTAAACCACAGTTCCTTCATTAATAATTTTTGTTCCTGTTTCTTCATTAATAACCCGTTTAATAATTCATCATTTTTGTGACAGGAAACATCTGTTCAAAAAATCTTATTTCCCTTAAAGAAAAGTTGAATAAAAAGCTACACGGACATTTGATCGAATTTGGATATTTATCCGCTAATTCAACAAATAGTTCAATTGTTGTAGTTAAGTTGTGATTTTTCGAAAATTTTTCTCGAATTATTAGCCGAATTTATGTTTAAATAACGGTGTTTGTTTGCATTTTGTTTGAAATTTCTGAAATTTTCAATTTCAAGTCGGAATCACCAACTCCGCTTTTTGGATAAATAGTAAATAATTTCATTTTGAATTTTTGTTGATATTTTGTCATGATATGATAAAGATTTTGATATTTCCACTTCGATCTAATTTTTTGTTCAACGTTAATAAAAATCAAAATTCAATCGAGAAGATCTTGAATCACTCAATCGAACACTTAAGATAATAATTTTCCATTTTTTGTTTTTCTTCTTATTCTTCCATTCACTGTACATCTTCTGTTCGTCTCGTAAGAGGGAGAAATTCCAACTACCAGTTCTAAAAGTTACTTTCCAGTATCCTCTATTTGAACGCTCGAGCGGCGGCCCACTCGCCAGGTCGAACATAGCGATCTCTGGACATCTGTAACAATTAATTTAATTAAACCTCCATGGCTTATTCTTCGAGCTTTCAAATTTTCAATCTTTCAAGTTTTTTTTGGCTTTGTCTTGAAATAGATTAAAAATTATATATTAACATTTTGTTTAAATTACTCAAATAACAAGATTTTTTGAGTGAAAACTTACAAACAATTTTTTTTGTTTTACCGTTCTATTCACCAAATATTTTTGTCCATTCGCCGCATTCTAAATGCGCTTTCCGGTATCCTTAATTTGAACGCACGAGCGGCGGTCCACTCGCCAGATCTCTGGGAGGATTGTTGCTGGTTAGTCGGTCGTCGTCCGACGCTCCTCTCAGCGCTCTCCGCGTCCTTCGCGCTCCCTCGCGTCGATCTCCGTCGCAAATCGATGCATTCTGGGCGGAGCGCGCGAGTCGTCATCGCCGCCGTGAGCGGTGAAATTTGTTTACCGTCGCGGGAGGAGGCGGAGGACGCCGCGGAGTCGCGCGGTGCGACGTTTCAGCTTTGAATTGAGACTCCTGAATGGATTTTAACTACAGTTTCTTTTAATTCTACAAAAGCACATCAAACAATTAATTTTTCCATTTTTGCATTCAGTTGGTCGTTCCAACAACAAAGTGTTTGTTAATGAATCGATGTAACCGTGTTTACGATGGAGGACACCGCGGAGTCCATTTGTGAACCAGAACCACTGTTTTTTCAGCAAAACTTCCGTCGGTCTCTATTTTGATTTTTTGATGGCTTGTGCAAATTTGGCCAAACTCTTGTAATTCAATTTTTGATCTTCATGTTTTCAGTTCTTGAAGTTTTATTTTTGCTGAGTCATTTTCGTTGTTCGCATTTAGCCGTTTTTAGAATCAGAGGACAAAAGCTGTTCCTGGCACTTGTTTAAAAAACAATTTTTGGGGAACAAATAAATTTTTTAATTTTAATTTGATTTAATTTGATTTATTTTGTGGAGAACAAAGAGCTTGAAAAATGCTCAAAACATCCTAAAGTAAGCGCAAATTTTCAAATTTTTTTCAAATTTTTTTTGTTGCGCAATTTAAGTGATTTTTTCATTTTTGCTAGATGATGCATCAGATCAGATTATGCATCAGATTGCTACAGATAGATGCAGAGCTCTTTAATTTTCAAAATTAAATGAAAAAACAATTTTTGGAGAACGAAGCTCACAACATCCTTCTAAACTCTAAACTAAACTACGTAAATTCTCGTAATTATTTTCAAATGTTTTATTTATTTCTGTTGCGCAATTTTCCATTCCAAGAATTTTCTGCAGATTTAGCCGCCTTTTTTGCCGAATGTTCATTAATTTTCAAGAATGTGTAGCTTCACTCCACGGAAATTGGTGTCAAATGCGAACGTATTTTTTGCATCAGATCAGAAGTTGCCTTTTAAAGTCAAATATAAAAAATAGATCAAATCATAATTTACTTTATCTAGTTTAAACATTTTGTAATTTTTGAATTTCTGCAATTTTTTAAATGGATTCTAATCTAATTGATAGTTGCAGCGCTATCCTGAAACTTTTTTTTCTTCAAATTTAATGATTGTGCCGATAGTACTACACGCAGAGCTTTTGTAGACTTTAATTAACCAATCACCTAGAGCTAAAATTAACCAATCAACTAATTCTGTAACCGTAGCTTGAGAGAATTGGCGGTCTTTTTAAAAATTTTTGCCAATGCGCATTCGAAGCAACAATTAAAATAAAATAATTTTTTATTTTAATTTGATTTAATTCCTCAAAAAGAAAACGCTGCAGTTTTGCACAAAATAGAACAATTAACTGGTCAATTTTTTTCGTAAAATGTGTGCTTTTTGCCATTTTTTCAATTTTTAACGCTGTTTTAAATGCATTTGATTAAAAATCGTAAATTTTTGAGTATTGATTGTAGTAGTAGCGTTCAAGAAAATAAATATCTTTTTAGTATTTAACAAAATTTTTGACACCTCGCCCACTTGGCTTATTGCTGTCAACGAAACTGCATTTCATATTTTAGCAGCTGCGAATTGTTTATTTTTGTTGCGCAATTTTCCGTTCCAAGAATTTTCTGCAGATCTAGCCGCCTTTTTTGCCGAATGTTCATTAATTTTCAAGAATGTGTAGCTTGACTGCACGGAAATTGGTGTCAAATGCGAAAGTGTTTTTTGCATCAGATCAGAAGTTCCCTTTTAAAGTCAAATATAAAAAATAGATCAAATCATATTTTTTGACATTTTAATCGTTGCAGCGCTGTCCTGAAACTTTTTCTTCAAATTTAATGATTGTGCTGATAGTACTACACGCTCAGTGCAATTGAGCTTTTGTAGAGGTTTAGCGTCTTCTACTCATGAATTGAGGAACGTTTTTAAAATTAATCAATTTAAATTTAAAATTAACCAATCAATTAATTCTGTAACCGTAGCTTGAGAGAATTGGAAGTCTTTTTGTCTTTTTGAAAGTCTTTTTGAAAATTTTTGCCAATTCGCATTCGAAGCAACAATTAAAATAAATTAATTTTTTTATTTTAATTTGATTTAATTCCTCAAAAAGTAAAAGTTTTATTTTTAATTTGCGTAAAAAAATTCATATAATTCATTCATGATTTTACAGCAGGAACCATTTCTTGTCGGGTGTCGAACTGATTTATTATTTTTGTTCACAAATGGACCTTCCCGGAAAAGGAATGAAATATTCAAAATATTCGATTTTTTATTTTTGGGTTTCGTAGGACGGAACATTTGCCCAACTCTGCCGCGGAATCTTCCATTCCCTCTACGCTGCTTTCAAGACCCGCACATACCAAACAACCTGAAGTGCGGTGTTCCAATTGATTGCGCTTGGAGCTTGCAGCATCAATAGCGAATTTTAATTTTTTGTAGAAAGACATTCCAATCCGTCCACAGTTTTTGACTTCAACTCATGACCGACGAAACCGGATATCGAGCCTGATACTTGTCAAGCGGCGCTCGTGCATCTTGGCGTTTGTCGGTCTATCGGACCCGAGTGATCATAAATGGAGCAACAACTTGCTTTTTGACTCATCTATACGGACAAATTGCGAAAATGACCTGAGCAAAGCAGAGAGGAGCACAGGAGGCTAGAAGCAACGGTACATTAGACATAGATCAGGAATTTCGTGCAGATTTAACCGCATTTTAGCAGAATTTTCAGAAATAGCTTAGAATAGCTGTCAAGCGCAATCGGGAAAATATTTTTTTGCAACTGAATCTGCGCCACAATTGTTCTTTCGAATTTTTCGTTATTCTTGCATGTGTGCATTTGTGTGATAAATAATTTTTTTTTCAAATTCAAACGAGTCAAATTTAAACAAATTTTTAGTTTTTTCTTTTTATCTGGATTTATAAACAAAGAATCATTTTTTGAATATGACTGTATATAACATTGCAACGAATTTTACAAAATGCTCGTTAAACTGTAGCTGTTAAACGTCATTTTAAGAATATTCAAAGCTTTTAAACAAAATGCTTTTGAACATGTAATTTTATACTCTTTGCAGCCACCCTGTGAGTCACGTTTTTTAATTTTTTGTCGCTCTAGTCGCTGGAATTATAGGAAAAAAATGGTTGAAACTGGTAAAAAAAGCAATTTCTAAATTAATCATTAATCAATTGAAATCAGCTTTTTTTGAGCACTGAAACCAAGCTTAATTGTTTGTTCTATCCTACTCGGATTGTAGTTGGAGCGCTGTACTAAAACTGTTTTTTTCCATCAAATTTTTGATTGTGCTGATCGCACTACACGTTCAGGGTAGAGCTTTGGCGAACTCAATAATTGAGTATAAATTTTACAATTAATCAATTTTTGGGTAGCGTAGTAGATTTTTTGTTTTGGGTGGATTGACAAAAACATCTTCCAATTGAGTGATTTTATGAATTTTTGCTCATTTGAAGCAAGAATCAAAATAAATTAATTTATTCATTTTAAATTCATTTAATCTATTTTTTAATTTTAATTTCATTTAATTCCTTAAAAAATAAGTAAATTCAAGCAGACCAGAAGCTGTGATTTGTTGACCGAAATAAAATAAAATAAATAAATAATCAAAGGGTTTTATTTTACATTTTAACCATTTTGTAATTTTTGTAAAGATGACAAATACAAAATTCAGTATCACAGTTTATTTTTTTTAAATTTATTCCCATGACCTGTAATCTGGTGTAAGTTGTTAACCGAAATAAAATAAATAATAGCAAATAATTAACCAGTTTTTATTGTTTTTTTGTTCCATTTTTTAAATTTTTGTTATTATTGGTAACGGTTTAATTTTTTCGAATTCAAAATCCTAAATTCATTTTGTAATTTTCGTTAAAATTTCTTGAATCGTGTGTTCTACAGAATGTTTCAACTTGTTGAACTAAATGAATTCAGCATCTCAGTTTATCAGTCTTTTTTAAACTTATTCCGATGTATCATTTGTTTTTTTCTGATTTTATTCTTACACACTTCATCAAACAAAGCTTTCTTTCACCTTTCACGTCATCTAATCACTTTTACTGTGTACATAGAGATGAAGCTGATAATTTGCACAGCAGGAACTATTTCATTCAGGTTTTGAACTTTTGAATTGAACTATTATTTTTGCACGCTCATGAAGTTTCCGAAGTTGGGAATGGGAATGAAATATTCAAAATCTTCAAATATTTTATTAGTGCGTCTTGCAGAATAGAGCATTTGTTCAGCATAGCATAGCCGGTGAACCGTTGAAGCGTTTCGACGACAACCTCTTCCAACTGAGTGGTCTTGAAATTTTTTGCCAGGGCGCGTTTGCATCAACAATTAAAATTAAATTGTTTTTTAATTTGATTTAATTTTAATTTAATTCAAATCCTAGTGGATTCAAGCGGATAATCTTAAAATCTGAATTTTGGTGCAATTTCATGAACGAACAGAAGAACAAACAATCAACGATTTTTTAATTGTTCATTTTGTTTTTTGACAAAGCTTTTATTCAGCTTGATGAACCAAATTCAGCAGCTCAATTTATGAGTTATATTGGAATATTCCTATGGCTGTTTTTCATGTCTTCATTGTGGTTCACAGTGATTGCCGCGTCAATAGCGAATGTCATTTTTTTGGAAAATGCGAAAATGACCTGAGCACAGCAGAGAGGAGCACAGGAGGCTGTAGCAAAAATACGTTATTTTTGTGACTTGTCGCGGTGCATCCGTTTCGTCAGATTAAGGCGCAGGCGACCGGAAACATTGTCAGGTACTATTTTTGAAGTTGTAAAAACGTACCCGTTATTAGTCGTTTAGGACATGATTTCTTTCATTAAAGTGAAGAAAATTTTTGTTTTTGTTTTAATTTTTGTCGGCGACTTGCGCGACTCACGAAAAGTCGAAAATTTTATTTTTCCATTTATTTTTCAGGTGCGCGCATGAAATCGTGGACAGTTGGAAAGTCAAGAACATCAGCGGGATTTTGTGACTTTGATTCAATGCCTTGTTTATTGACCAAACGAGCAATGAATAAAATTAATTGCTATGAAATAATTTGAAAATCTTGTAAGCATTCAATGCACGTCATTAGCGACGGCGGACAGAAGGGCGGACAGATCTAGCAGAGGGTATCGAGATTAAAAAATTCGATAAATTTTCGGTAATTTGTTTTTTTTTTTTGGAACTAGGAACAATAACAAGAAATTAATTTAAGCGATGACGCGTTTAATTGTTTTAAATTGAATTTTTGTGTGACTAAATATACTAATTTTAAACCAAATTATGGATTTTTTCTAATTTAATCGACCAACATGAAATGAATTTTTGAAGTTACTAATGCTTTTTCCTGCTGCCTGTAGGACATGTTGCTTTGTTTCATTTGTGCGAACGAAATTTGTTCTAAACTTGGAATTTAATTTTTTTGCAAGTGTCGATTTGCAAAATTTTTACATGGTAAGTTTTTACATGCAACTCACAATACCAAGTTCTATTGTAAAAACATTGAACCTGATTTGAAGCTGCTGTGGGGGTTTTCAACGCTTCCGTTCGACATAGTCAGGTTTTCCCTAACAAAACGCATCACAATCTAACAAATAAATATATTTTGATCGAGCTTGTCTTCTTTCCTATCTTCCTATCTTCATCATCCATAGATTATTGTTTGTTTTTAATCAATGTGGATAGCGACCGAAAATTGTTCAAAACTTTTTTGGTAAAGTCATAGCGATAACAATGCTTATTAATATCATTTTCCACGATTTTAAGTCAAACCCCCTGTTGTGGGGTTTCATTTGTAGGCATTCAATCAAACAATTCAGATTTTCACCACCCAAAAGCTCTTATAACAAATGAACATTTTTTGGTCGTTATTGATGTAATTCGCATTCTAACCAGAATTTACAGCGACGAAATCGTTCATTTTTCGCATTATTTTTTTTGCAGCCTGTTTTACGTGCATTTATCTTCTATCTAATCGTGCAATTGTACAACGTTCATATGTTGTATAAGGTGCTTATTTCGCTGATTATCAAATAGTAGTATTTTTAAAATCTATTTATTTTTATTATTAAATATTTTAATTAAATATTTTAAATATTTTTTGCTCTAAATATTCACAATACCAATTTCTATTTTAAAAACATTGAACTCGATTTGAAAAGCTGCTGTGAGGTTTTTCAACGCTACCATTCGATTTAGTCAGGTTTTCACTACCAAAAAGAAATCGCTTTCACTACAAATAAATATTTTTGCTCCTGCTTGCCTATCTAATTTGGTCTCAACTTTGAATTTAATTTTTTCCAATTTTTATTTTAAAAACATTGAACCCGATTTCTCAAGCTGCTGTGGGTTATTGCGGCGTTCAGATGTTCAAAATAGTCAGATTGTTAGTACCAAAACGCATCGCTCTACCAACAAGTAAACTTCTTGGGGGGACGGTAAACACAACCTTTTTTTTTAATTTATCTACGATATTTACAATAGGAAAAATGATTTTATTAAATTTTTGAGCAATGAACTCATCTGCCGAGAGCCGCGTTAAGCAATAGAGTGCTGTAAAAAATAAATTAAATTTTTGTGCTTTCCGTGTCATGTCGATGGAACTCACAAACGGGGTTCTAATTTTATTCGGCATTTTTACATAATTTTTACCGTTAAATTGATCGAATTAAATTGAACAATTTCGAATTTAATGAGGGAGAGAAATGTAATTAAAAAATAAAATGGTTATAAAATAAAATAAAAAAATAAAAAATAGAAAGTTTTGAATTGAACAATTTTGAATAAAATGGAACACAGTACGTTGTGAATTTTTTGAAAATTGTTCTGCATTATTTAGTTTTGCATTTTCACCGTAGCTTAAAGTTAAATTTATCGAATTGAATTAAACAGTTTCAAATATGACGATTTTTTTAAAATTTAACCTCGAAAGTCAAGAGCCGCTTTAAGCTACAGAGTGCTTGAAAAATTAAATTAAATTTTTGAGCTTAAATTGATCGAACTGAATTAAATAGTCTCGAACATGATATTTTATTAAATAAAAAATTAAAAAATTAGAGAAGATTTGAAATGGTTCTTCATGGTGTATTTTTGTTATTGACAATTTTTTCCTTTTGTTAAAACGATTACGAATTAAAATAAAATTTCGGATTTTTGTGGCGCGTTTTGTGATCTAGTTCAATATCCGATTGTAGTCGTAATTACTGTAAAATAGCTAAATTGTTTATTTTCCATTTTTGGTTTGGAAATACATAGTCTAACTAATTTATTCACTGTCCACGATCCCTAGAAGTAGACTGATGGAAGTAGATGGAAAGCAATCGCGATTTTAATGTAATAAAGAACACGTAATTTAATAATCATTTAGAACATTTAGAATGACTTAAAAGAAAAAACAGTGGAAAATGACTTTTTTCACAATTTTACTCTCTGTTCTATTTTGAATTTTTGAGAAAAGGGACTTCAGCCACCGCAGTAAATTTACAACTGTTCATCTTTTAATTGAGTTGTTTCTTGAAAATGTGTAAAATCAAAGTTTCACATTTAAATCGATCGAATTAATGAACAACTTGAATTTACTGAAGCAGAAGTAAAATGGAACGTCTTTCACTATGTATTTTTAGTATCAAATGACTTTATCGCTCATCTGTTAAAACAAGCAGCTTCGTTTGCTTCGTTTAATTTTTTGGTTCAGTCGGTTCCTCGCTGTTCTCCCCGTTTGCTCGAGTCAACGTGTCTTTCAGACTAAAAAACGAGTTAATGAATTTTTGACGGAAGAGGCGTCATTTAACCCTATTGATGTCACATAGTACGTAGATGAAACCAAAATTATTTTTTAAAAACTCTTTTTTGGTGAGCCTTCGGATGCTCCAGGGGAGAGAAAGTCAGCGATTGCTGCGTTTGGTAAATGACGGTCGGTGACTCACATTGTTGTTGCGGCAGCCCTCGCTTTCGGCTTCTTCTACGTCATTTTTAGCACCTTTAAAGCTCGTTCAATTTTCTAATTTTTTAATTTAATTTTTTGGTGTGGCTAAACATGTTTTTAATTTTTGACTGCTATGTTGTAAAGAAATTGAAGAAAACAACATCTCTGGACCCATCATAATTCCAAATGTCTTTGGTTGAGTGATTTTTTTTACGTCTTCCGCTTTTGATTTGAGATTATTTTTGAAACAAAAGAATGAAAATCATATTCTTTTGTTTTTGATCATCCAGATACCGATAGCAATCAGTCGGATTGTCATTTTACGAGCAAATTTGGTCATGAGACTGAGAACCACGACATTTCAAAATGATTGACACGAACATGACATAAAGCAGGGAAAGTGCCCGTTCTATCTGTTGAATTAGCTTCATTTGCTCTTCTTTTTTTAGTTTTAATTTTTGGTCGTTTTGTTGGAAGTTCAAGTTTCTTTATGACGTGTCAGAAAACGCCTAATTTTATTTGTGTGTGAAGTGAACACAAACGCTCATCGACGCATTTTGGCGCGAGTTGTTTGATCCACATTATCTATATATCGAAACCTCAGAATGGCGTAAATTTTTATTTTTTGAATTATTTTGAAAATGAATTATTTTTTTAGATCTATTCTTACAAGCCGCCAAGTACAACAACATAAAGTTAGGGTTGAAACTCTTCATCTTTCATTCATTTCCCGCAAACCAAAACAGGAAGTCGATCTCCGCCGAGCTGAATCGTGTTGACATCTCTGCGCGCTCTCGCGAGTTCTTACGTGCGCCGCCGGTCGCGTTCTTCCGCCGAGCGAACGCGTCGTCATCGTCACATGTTCACGCAAAGTGCTCGTGGATACCGCATCTCACACGAGAGCGCGATCTGTGGTTTCTGACCTTGGAACGCGCACAGCGAGAAAGCCAATGGAGAGAGGAAAGTCACAGCGATCTCTGGTCGGAATCAATTTACTTTCTTAACAAATAGTTTCAAGATATTAATTTTTTTTGAATTTTTGAGCAGTCGCGTGTAAACCCTTTTTTTTCACACACCTGGTAAAATCAGCATTTGCTTCCGCTTTTTATAGTTTACATTCTTTTGATTGTAAGCTTTTTTTATTTCATATTTTCCGAATTTAATTAATTTTTTTACATGTTGATCTATTTTCAAGCAGATTTTCTAAATAGTAAAAGCACAGAATTAGACTAGAATAGTTTAATGTTTTTTTAAACTTCGAATATCCTGAAATTAATTCGCCTTTAATTCGGATTAACAATTGTGTTGTAACAATTAATTCAATACAGCTTTAAATATTATTTTCTGTTGTTTTGCATTGAAATCGCATTTGACGAGTGGTGAGTGCGAAAATTCTGTAACTTTACATTCTATTTTCAAGTTGGACACGCTACACCGCAAGTTCGTTCAATAATTATTTTTGAAGAGCTAAGGTCAGAAATATTTTTTTTTACAAAAATTAGCATAAAGTGGAGATCAAAGAAGCATTTCAACACGAAATTGTGAGCGACATTGTAACAGTGTATTGTATTCAATTCAACTTTTTTGTAACTCCTTATTCTTATTCTTCGAGCTTTCAATTTACCATGAGGAGTCTTTCTTCTTGGCTTTGCCTTAAAAATTAAAACAAAATAAACTTTAAAAAAATTTCACTAAAATTTTTAGTTTTTAATTGGCGCCATTTAATGTTCAAATTACTCAAGTATCAAGCAGTAAATCCTGTCTTGAGTACAAACCTACAAACACAAGCAGTTCTTTCTAGTTTTGAGCTCTGCCATCTCTCATTACCGTTCTATTCACCAGATATTTTTGTCCATTCGCGGCATTCTCAATTCGCTTTCCGGTATCCTTAATTTGAATGCTTGAGCGGCGGTCCACTCGCCAGGTCTCTGGGAGGATTGTTGGTTGGTCGTCGTCCGACGCTCCTCTCAGCGCTCTCCGCGTCCTTCGCGCTCTCTCGCGTCAAATCGATGCATTCCGGGCGGAGCGCGCGAGTCGTCGCCGTCGCCGTGAGCGGTGAAATTTGTTTACCGTCGTGGGAGAAGGCAGAGGACGCCGCGGAGTTGCGCGGTGTGACCCAGCGTTTGAGCTGTGAATTGAGACCAGAAAGGGTCCTGAATGGATAGCGATACATAGTTTTTTTCTCAACTTTTTTGTTCAATTTTTGCATACAGTCATTGACCAAAAGGATGCAATCCAATTATTTTTGGTAAAAGCCTCGATAGCCTTTAGAAACAATTAATTAATTTTTATTTTCAATTTTTTATTTAAAGCTATTAAAGCTCATTTGGTCGGGGAAAAGCGTTAAACAGAAAATATATTTGCATTTTCATTAGCTTGCAAATCCTTGGCGCAAATAGCTTGCGTTTCATTGCGTTTTTGGAAAGCCTTACGCAAACACAAATGTTTGAACAAAACCATTTTTTAACATTTCATTTTTTTTGTCTGTACAACGTTCTACACCATTTCGCACCTAAGGAAACTACAATTTCACAACCTATCTATGGCGTACACCTGCTAATGAAAACGCTGCAGTTTAGCACAACGTAGAACAATTAACTGTTTAATTTTTTTCGTAAAATGTTTGCTTTTTGCCATTTATTTCAATTTTAACGCTGTTTTAAATGCATTTGATTAAAAATCGTAAATTTTTAAGCATTGATTGTAGTAGTAGCGTTCAAGAAAATAAATAGCTTTTGAATATTCAACAAAATTTTTGACACCTCGCCCACTTGGCTTATTGCTGTCAACGAAACTGCATTTCATATTTTAGCGGCTGCGAATTGTTTTTTTTCTATTTTCTTATTGTCACAAAAGAAGTCGCAAAAATGTGGGATATTGTTAAACGAACAACTTGGTGACAGAATGCAAACGAAAGAATGAAAAACTAAATTCAAATCAAAAAATCGAAAGAATAAAAAAAGAATTTTTTGCAATCAAGCGTTGATCACAAAATAGTTTTCATTTCATTTCTAGAAAATTCTATTAAAATCAAGCAATTTGTTTTTGGGAATGGAATCATTCTGCGTTGATTGATTATTCTGCGCGGTTTGGCAAAACTGCTTTTTTAAATTATAGAACAGCTTTGTTCTATCAGATTTGTATTTTTGCAGGTTCCCGTTCAAAACTGCACATTGATGCAATAAACAGCCAATTAATTTTTTTGTTATTGTGGTCGTATCATGGTAACGCCTCACCAGAAAACGCTGTAGTTTCTTTTAATTCTACAAAAGCACATTTAACAAGTAACTCTCACATTTTTCTTTCAATTTTTACAGTAATGTTCAGTTCAGTATAGTTCAGTAATGGAAAGGATGCAAAACTAAACAATTTTTGCAGGTTGTTTCTTGATATCAAAACATTTTTTCATTTGAGCAACGATTTTCTAGAACCGTAGCTTTAATTGACCAGAACCTCTTCTAATTAAGTGGTCCTGAGAATTGAGAATGAGAAAGAGATTTGCATTTTCCCTGGAAAAACACGATCGAGCTTTACGGATTTTCAGCTTGAACGAAAATTGGAACTAGGCAATTACGAACACAATTGAAAACCTATTTTGTAAAACAATTTTTGAGGTGCATTCGAAACAACACTTGGAATAAATTAATTGTTTATTTTCAACAATTTGCTTTTTAACTTTAATTTTATTTAAGAAGCAAATTCAAGCGGATAATCTTCAAATTTGTAATTTGGTATAATTTGATAAACAAAAATTATTTTTTAATTTAAATTTACTAAAGTCTTCTTTGATTTTTGGTATATAGGTATCTGAGTGACAATAGTGACTGTCTTGTTTGCCTTGTTGCCTAGCTGGAGGACCTAATTTACTAAATTTTAAAACTGGTTTTTTCAAACTATTTTTGTTCAGTTACATATTCTTGATTCGCGAGTATTGCGAGAATTATTCGATGCCCTTTGCTTCTGTCCATAGCTTTAAAGCTCTTAAGAGAAGATCTTTTTTAATCATAGAAAACTTTTTTGCAGGCTGTTTTCTTGATCACCTTTAAAAATTAATTTTCAAATAATCAAATCAATTCTCCTTCTCGTTCCGTTTAATGAAAATCTCTGATTAAAGCTCTGAAGAGAAGATAAGACTTTTTGAATCATAGAAAACATGACCGTCTTCAAATCTTCTTCCGAGAACATTTTTGAATTATTTTTGCTCTCGATCTCCAATTTCCGGTTTGTTTTGGAAAAGCGTTGACTTTGTGACGAAATCGCGCATCTATGCGGTTTAATTGCGAACGTGGTCCGGGAGCTGAATAGCATAGAGGAGCGCAGGCGGCTAGAACCAAATAATCATTGTCAAATACTATTTTTGGATCTGTCTTTTCCATAAACCAACATGTGGATGCAGCGTGTTCGGAGACGAATAGAAGCGGTCACAAGTTTCGTTAGTTAATTTTCAGATAAAATCGCGGACAATCGGAAAGTTCAGAATCAACAGCTGGATTGAGCGACTTATCTCGACCGATTTGCTCGTTAACAATCATGTGAATGTGAATAAATGAATTCAATGTCTTGTTTTAACTCTCACGATCAATGAACAAAGAAATTATTTTTAGAGAAAAAATTCAACGAACGCACAAAGGAAATTGTGAACGTCGCAAGTAACATTTTTGTTGAAATTTTTGTGAGCCACTGGTTGAACCATTTATCATTTAATCAAACAAATCATTCAACATATTTTTGTGTCCGCAATGAATGCTTCATATTTCACGGGAAAAAAATTCGTAAAAATTAGTTTTGAATTTTTGCAATCACTTTTTTGTAATCCTAGGATTTAAATTGGGAGTGAGTTTTATTTCCTTTACACCATGACTAATTCCAAGTTAAGCATTTGTGAATTTTTAGACTATATTCCAATACAACAATAGCTTCTTCTCACATTTGGTAATTTCGTGATTCGGTGATTTCGTAACTCGCAATAAACTCTTGATTTTAATTTTGCATCTTAGTTTTACATCATTTCAATTGTTTTTGCAAATCCATCAAAATATGATTTTTGAGGACATTTCAAGTTTTCTCATTTTTCATCTCATTTTTTACTCATTTACGGGTGATTTCGTGTAAAAGAATGATTTTGTCTCTGCTTCGTTGAAAGAATTCTAAAAAAATTATTTAAATATTCGGACCGCTTATTTTGGGTAGAAACGGGAATGAGAGTCACCAATTTTTTTGCGCGCAGTAGGGTTTTTTTTTGAGACGAAAGATTTTTCGACACATCACACGGCGCATAATTTTGCAAGCGGCCACAAGCTATTTGGTGGGTAAAGGTTATTTCGTCAAATGTGAAGGAATGCTTTACCTCCGCTTCGTTAAAATTGAAAATTTTTGGTCAGGGGCGCGACTTCTACCGAAAAATCAAATTGCACATTTTTGGGTTTTTTGGAAGAAAGATTTTTGATTATCATCGTGTTCGACATACGAATCATTGTGCAGGCGGCCACAAGCCATTTTTGTGAAATTGTAAACGTCTCACTCACGGAGGCCACGTTTTCGCTGAAAAGATCAAAGAAATTATTTAACATATTTTTGCATCGCAATTGACAAAACTAAAAACAGTATTCACGGAATTCTTGCCAAATGCCAAAACCAGTTCATTAGATTTACATTTATTTTTTATTTTTATTTATTTTTAATTTAATCTTCTATTTATTAATCCGAGGATTTAAATTGGGAGGGATTTTTACTTTCTGGACACCAAGACCTAATTCTCTTTTTGAGAATGTTTTTTGTGGAATATATTTGAGTTCAGATTCTCTAGAACAGTTCATTTATTCTCTATTTTGTTTTATTGTGATGTAACTGTCATCTAATGACCCTGATAACTTTCACAACACGAAGCAGTGAAGCACCAAATACAGACGGGTGACTTCGTCGTCAAATGTCAGAGAATAAATAATCTCTGTCTGTTTCGATAAAATTTAAAATTAATTTAACTGTTGGTTCACGTTCTAAGGGAAATGGGCCTTTTTTTGGATTCTTCAAATTACGAATACATTTTGCAGGCGGCCACAAGCCATTTTTTAAACTACCTGTGGCGTATGCCTGGAACTGACTGCCTCACCAAAAAACGCTTCACTGTTGCACGGCAACTGCTGAATTCAGAACACATCAGAGCGCATCAGTTTCGAACAATCATTGTATGAATATTGTGTAGTAGTTCGTTCAACAAAATTTGGAAGTGTGTTTCGGTAACTTACTTGCACGGATTTCAACGGTTGATAAAGAGTTCCCAAGTTTCGTTTGACTGACTGCTTCCAGGACTTCTGTTGATTTGCCACATGTAAACCTTTCGTAGACGACGGTTTGATCATTTGCATAGTAGAAAATCTTGATTTCGCTGTCGCCGTCGATTAAAGACATCTTTCAAGCAATCTTGTGATTGAAAAGTTTGACAGTTTGTTCTTTGAATAAGGTAAAGTTAGAAGAATGTTGACAGGAAATCGACGAAGAAAAAATACTCGCACAATGCTGTGAAGACGACTCAGCAGCGCAAATCTTAGACCAATGCTGGTTCTCTCAGTCTATCAGCGGATAAGGAAGAGATGGAACTATGCGGCTGATGGAAAATTTGGTGGAAAAGATGGAAAAAGTACAGAATTTGGGTTCTCACTTAGCCAAGCTTGATAAAACGCATGAAATCCTAAGTATCACCTAAGCTTACCTTGATAAAACGCCCGAAATCATCAAGCCTAAGTAACCCCTACGCTTAACCTTGATAAAACGCCATCGGAACATCGGAACTCGAGTTGTAACTAGTCTAACATTGACCTAAACCCAAATTGGCCCAGTTCGTAGCCACGCCTGCGCCTAAGCTTTAAGTTTGACTTATCGGAGAGTCTTGGCTTATAATTTTGCATTTATCTTGAACCAGCATGTGCATCTATGCGCATGTGCGTAAGCAAAAATCACGGCCACTCCATTTGTTTACAAAAAAATAAGTTGCGATGGTCCGCAATCTCAAGGTGAGACATTTGGAACGATATCATGAAAGCAACAATCTGGATAATTGATGAATTGTTGCAAAGAGGGTTTTCTCAAAAGCTTTACAAGTATGAAATTACAAAAATGAACGATTTTATAAATATGTGCTATGCATTTAAAAACCAAGCTCATTCCCGTTGGGCGCACCAGGGTGTCTTATCAAATGGTTGACTTGACGTCGACTTGAACGTTGACTTGAACGCCCGAAATCTGGTACCCTGTTAATTTGATGTCAGGTCGTAACGCTTCAGCACGTTTTTGATTAGCCATATCGCAACTGCCTGAGGCTTAGTCTGGCTGTCTTAGTGGCTTAACCCGGTTTTGTAGAGCAACATTCAACGGCGCTTAACTTGACATCAAAATATCTATGTACCAAATTCCCAAATTCACAGGAGGCACCAAGATGTCGTGGTGTTCAGTCGCTGTCGTCATATCGGCGGTGCCAACTTGACACATATCGTGTTTTTTTCATTTAATATAGCATATTTGCCTTTAAGGCTGGGTTGAGCGCTTAAATTTCTTATTGTTGTGGTGGTAGTGCAGTCATTCCCATCCATCTGCTTCACTGGACGAACATTAAGCCTAAGAAATCCTAACGTGGCAGAAGTCCTAACACGCGTTGTAGCACTGATTTCAGAAATTTGTGATTGTTTTCGGGTAAAATGCATAAAATTTGCGGCTAGTGTGATACGATTCTGCTATCCGAACACTCATAACATTACTTAAATCGTCTTATCAATTATTTTATATTGGTAAAAACAACAAGATAGGTAATGCGCATAATATAACTTCGTTTAACAATTCACAAATTTAGTAACACTCAGACACGTACTTAAACCACTCAGCAATCATTGAAATTATTAACTGCTAGCGCTCTTTTTACTAACGAAAAAGCCCTGCCTCCTCCCAACGTTTGTACGACCACATACTGCGTTTGTAATTTTCGTCGTTTTTCTGAGCGAACTCTTTCCTGAAAATGTCGCCTGCATCATGCATGTCTCCTCGTATGCCAATGTTAAATTGTTTAAGAGCATGAAGTTCATCAGCGTACTTGTAGAGCAACCCTCCTTGGTTAAAATCGTCGCAATACTTTCGTACTAAAAAACAGAAATTGCGTACAACATATATGTATTGAAGACTTACAAATTTTCAGATAATTGCGGGCTATGACTATGTGCGTTGTTGGAACAACATCGAAATGCACATGCCACTTCTCGTTTTTGTCTTCTACAAGGTCTCTTGCGATGATGCAGCACGGTTTATCAGCCTGTGGGCCTACACATGCAATATCCCGAGTCTCCTCAGAATTAAGCCTAAAACGAAACGCTATAGCGCTACAAAAAACGGGGTTTACAATTTTGTGTTTTCAATGTAAAATACATTTGTCCAGATGGGCAAGTATCCTCCACTAGGTTCTTGACTCAGTTGAAAAATCCTTGGAAATTGGCATTCTCGTTCCATGACACATTGGCGGATCTTGAACAATATAGGAAGTACATGCTCTCCGTCCAGCAGGAGTTCATGCAGTGAAACGAATTTTTGCGTATTCATTGTTCTAAAAATCTAACACTTCATTAAAGTTTGCATGTGTGCTGCACAGTACAAGTAACTGCTCTAATTGCAATGCAGAATATTTTACAAAGTTCCATTCACACACACACACACAATTTCTTTTATCTCGGGCACAGCGCTTGACTCAAATCTTCACCCCAAAAGTACAGAATGACACTCTCACACAGCATAGCGATCGCGCTCCATCTACTGGTTGGAAATGCGTTCGTTGTGTTGGTGAAAAAGCGGCACAGCAGGCCGGGTTCACAGCATAGACCTCATCGCAATAAAAAAAGCGTCATCGTATGAATTGACTTTTTTGTTCACACATCAATACTCCCATCCCTCGCTAAAGACTTGTTGTGTTCAAATCCCATCTATGCAGCCATTGGCAAGAAAATAGAAACATCCTGGGGGTTCACTTTCTACAGAATCCTACAGCTAATTTTCAATGACTTGACCAAAAAAAACAGAGAACTCCTGCGCTGCAGGCCCTGCGTCGAAGGCGCAGCCTAGCCTACACTTGACTATGAATTGCTCCCAGCTTCGGCAAACTTGATGCCTAGACATAATTTTCGGGCCTATGCCTAATTTCCAGGCTTCCGCATTACTCCCATGAGCCCACCTAACCCTACTCTTTTTTGTTATCGAAATTAATTTCTTCATTTAAGAAAATGTCGAATCAACGAATTTGTTGTCAAAACCATCTATTGCTGCTCTCAATGTTTTTCCTATGCAAAGCAGAAAATCCTGATAATCAAATGAAAACCTTGAAAATAGAACCAAAAGATTTACAAATCATTTTAAACTTAGATTCCCTGAGATTTCTTTTTTTCTTAAAATGTAGACCGGATTTGTCATTCACCCTCCATTGATTGTTTGACAGCTCCTGTGTTTTATACTTCCATCCCTCCGGTGTATCATATTACGCATTTACTTTTGTTTTTCTTTTTATTACGCATTTACACAGCCTTACGAATTTTATTAACAAAATTTTCAAAACTGGTTCTTAAATAATATTTTATTTAACGTCTCCAAAATTAATTGCACAGGTCAATACGGCCTCCGTTTCGTCGTGTGAACTTCTTGTGCGTTACAATAGCAGAATTTTTTAAATTCTAAATTGCCTTTGACCTTCTGGTGAGTGTTCTGCGATTTAACAATGCTGACAGCTCGCTTTAGCGATTCCCAATGCGTCGGTACATATACTGTCTCCCAGTACGTAGGATTAAACTTCCGATGAATCCTTTTGTATCAATGCAGACCATGGTTTTTAATGACGCTGTAAGTTTTGCGTGTTTGAGTTGTTATACTCTTGTATTCAGCTATGTGGTAGATGAGCTACTTTTTAACGGTTCTAGCGATGGCTCTTAAGAAGCTGATTCTAAGAACGCTAAAGAAGACTTGGGAAAACCGGGCTCTCTTGTTAGTTTATAGTTTTGATCATTGTGTATTTGTAATTTTTTAGTTCAGTTTTATTGTTGATAGTCGTTTTGTTAAACTTTTTTATTTAGACTTGCATCTCTGGTTACGATTAGTCAAAACGCAATGACGGTATTCCGTCTACCAGTCGAATCTATTGCAAGTGCTGTAGCGTGTTAAGCAAATTTTGCTGATGAATTTGCTGGCACGCATCTGCGATGCTTCATAGCGGGATGAATCGCACATGAAGAATACATTTGAGTTGAGACAGATGAAGATAATGCAGAAACCTCTGCTGTGCTGCTTAGCTTCTTTCTACATTTCTCGATCGTATTTGTGGGATTCTTATTCTGAGATTAGCAAACGCTCTTGATTACCCAAACCCTTCATACCGTCACATTCATGAATATTCAGAATGACAACTCTCCGGATTGTCGCACTGTATAAATCGCGATGTGCTGGAGCGTCATGTGCTCCAAGACGATTTCAGACGATCCTTCTTTTAAGTTGATCTCTGTGCAACTCAATTCTGTAGATTCCCATCTATGACTCTGATTGATAAGATTCTACAAGCGTACCCACACCACGATGAACGGTTCGCACATTTAATCGACAGTGGCCATTTTCAGATTCACACAGCTTACATTTCAGAATCCTCCAAGATCTGTAAGCTTTTGTTTGAGAATCTTGTGGCGGAATGCTATGATTCTAAACATGAATCTAATGACACGATCTTAATTCGTTGTATATTTACGTTAGCTTACCAGAGCACGACTTCAGAATCCTGCATTTCAGAATCTTTTTAAGCTCGAGGTTTGAGAGTTTAACGCGCTTCTGTTTAAAACATTGTGACCTAAACGTATTCCCTCACTCCAACGACAGAATATCGAGCCAGTCGTTTCGCTTGTGATGTCTGCGGTAAATCGTTTTACAGCAAGTTCAACATGCTGCGTCACAAGAATTCGTCCCCCGTCATGCGTATCAGGTTAAAGGAGAGAGAGAGTTCTGAACAGTGGATTCATTCTACTCTTTTTGTGCGATGGAAGCCAGTCGCTTCGCCTGCGATGTCTGCGGTAAATCGTTTTACAGCAAGTTCAACATGCTGCGTCACAAGAATTCACGCCATCGTGTGAACACCAGTGAGAATGGCGGTGATAAGGTTGGTTTAATTTGAAAACATTTTTTAAAGATTATGCACAGGAAAATGTCGATCCTGCAACAGAGCTGTTCAATATGGGATTTTTCGAGACCCCCATTTTGCCTCCCAAAGTCTTGGCTGCTAGAAAGAAAAGATCGGCAAAACTGCAGGAAAGCCAAAACTCGAAAATTCCAAAGAAAACTCTGAAAGAAGTCTTGAAGCCTTTTGCCGAAAACCGTGCTACTCCGCCATCGCCATTCCAACCGCAAGTTCCCCAATATTCTGAAAATGTGTCTCAAAATCAAAATTTTGCACCAATTCCAAACGCCGTATACCCCCAGATGCCTTTCATGTTTGATCCTTCGTTTTATGCTCCAAATTCTCCAGTCTATCCTTACGACATGTCTGCTTATCTTCCCCCAAATCCTTATCACTTTTATCCTCAGTATTTCCAACAATAATTTCTAATTTGCCGTTTGTTGTTTGTGCGCACACAGGTGCTAATTCTCGCACCTCTAGCGTCCGTCGGAGTGACCTCTCGAACAGACGCTTTTTAGCATTAGTCGTTGGTCATTAGCTGTTGCGCGTTTGCTTCCTGACGTCTACCGTTCACCGGACTGACCTCGATTGTAAATCATCGACGTCGCGCTCACAGACTCAGAGATGGACGAATCAGAATCTGCTCTGCCGAAGAAGACTTCTGAAATGCCCCCGGATTCTGTCGATGTGAATTCTGACGTTGAAAGACTCAAAAGAACTAAACGCGCCATCGCTCTGCATTACGAGGTTCGAGACATACTCGAATCAGAAGGCATCAGTGTTGAAGAGAATGCTGACGATGATTCCGAAGCGGTAAGATTCTTTACCTTTTTTTTGCATTATGTATGAATTCCAGATTACCGAGAACCATCAATTGGAAGAAATCTTCATATTGCTCTACATTTTCAATTATGAAGAATGGAAACGCATCGTTCGTCTTCCGTCCGATAAGCGTCTCGAGGAATTTGCACTGCATTTGGATGAGTAAAATTGTTCTTGTTCTATTTTTAATAAAAAAACCTTTTTTTCAAACTTTTTTGAGAATCCGATTTCAGAATCCGATTTTGAGAATCCGATTTTTGAGAATCCTATTTCAGAATCCTCTGAGATTCTGTTCGGAATCTCTGAGAATCTGAAAAAGAGTGAAAACACCTCCCACATTGGTGGGAATGATGACCCCGAAGGGCTCGATCTGAAGAATGTAAAAGTTGCCCCCCTTTTAGTGAACGTGGAAAATCCCCCCCCTTCTACTAAAGTGGAACGAAATGGAAATTATGTCATTTTCGATAGTGCGCTGTTTAGCTACTCAAAATTCAAGATTAAGGGTAATTTACAATCACAGTTAAATACATACGCAAATTGCGCGCCCTTGAGCGTTTATAACAATAAACGGAAGTGCTGTATCGGCGCTTTGTGAAAAAACTTCTAGTTCTAATAAGACGGCCTTATCTATTGCCAAATAGATTAAATTCGTCATATTTCAGTTCCTCCATTAACACTAATAACATTAGTGATAGCGGAAAATGCGACAGCGATATTAAAGGTTATTGGCCTTGTCCTCATTACCATTCTCGTGTGTAGTAATAACAATGCACGTTTACCTCGTTTTGAAGCGCTTGCTGCAGGCGTGAAGGGATATTTTCTAACCAAATTCTTCTTTAACATTCTTTTGAATATTCCTTTTCACTAAGAGTTCTAGAAATTGGCAGTTTATTGCACTAGAAGGCTTTCATTGTCGAATTTTTTAAACATACTTCTTAGGTTCGTGCCGCAAGTCTCGACAAGAACATCAGCAGATCGCTTTCCAAATGTGCTAAAATCAGCACAATACACAGCACATCGAGTACATCGCACATTTCATAAGCGGTCAAACGGTCGTCTAGTAAATTCTGATTTCGTTGCCGTTAAAATGAACTCCGTTCCCTTCGCTTTCTACGATGCAGTAACGCGTTCATTTTGGCGTTATTTGACTCCTTGCTGCGCCCTTGCCGGACTTGTTGGAGCTGTTGCTGAGGAAACGCATCAGAAATTGTTTAGCAATTGTCTGAGAATTGAATTTTTAATTTGCGCATTAAACCAAAGCATAACACAGAATGTTAAATCTAATGTAATGTTTTATTCATTTTTCAATTTCAATTAGAAATTCACATTGATCGACTAGATCGAATGTATGACATTTACAACGATGAGCCTACATTAACCGTATTGTTATAATTCTCTCTTTCTTCTGAGCTTCTGTTCGCTAACGATCGCAAGCAATTTGTCCAATTTTGGCAGATTCGCCTTCATATCCTGGGCGCACTGTTCCGGCAGCAGATTCTTCAGAGTTAATCGTGCTGAGAGCCCAAACTTTGAGTCGTCTATGAGGGCTTGAATGCCGTTTGGATCAACGCCGCACCATTTTGATATCGGAAGCCCCTGAGCGTAGGTTAGGTCTTCAACAGTGCGCTTTAGTTCTGGCCAGATGACGTCCATGATCATTCCTACGATTGCGGTATTTGTTAAGGTATTCTACATCGTGTAAGCTAACCTTTGACCAAATCCTGCACAAAAAACGTCCAACCATCTGGAAAAGCGCCTTTTTCCATCTTGATTTCCGTGTCAACGAGTTCCAGGCCGGTGCGGAGGGTGGTACCGTCGAAAGTTGGTTTGAGTTGAGCGGCGATTTTGATGGAAAAAGAGACAAAGACTGAAGTGACGTTGCGGTCGGGATTGACGACTTTTAGGTTAATTTGCTCGTTGCTGAAATTGGGATTGAAATTAATCGATATATAGCGACATTCACGAGAGTATGTTAACGTGGCCCTGTGGCCTAATGGATAAGGCGTCGGACTTCGGATCCGAAGATTGCAGGTTCGAATCCTGTCAGGGTCGGGAATTCTTTTTGCGTTTTTTTTTGCAAAAAACAGGTTGAATGCTTGTGTAATGGGTTTTTAGGTGTCAGGTTTAGGTTTTTAGGCCACAAAAACCATTTACGGGAAAAAAAACGGGGAAAAAATAAAAAAAAGATTGCCCACATGCAGTGAATGATGTAGTTTGGATACTGTAGGTTACGGTGGAACATCAAGAAAAGTCAAAGAAAATTATAAGCAATCAAAATAAAAATTGTTTGTCATCCGCAGGATTCGAACCTGCGCCCTCCGAAGAGGACTGCGACCTGAACGCAGCGCCTTAGACCACTCGGCCAGAATGACTTGTTTGGAATGAAACGATAATGCGATAATATCTCAACTGTAAAATTCAATTTTGTCCATAAATGTCATAAGTTCGGGCCAGAAACTAAAATTCAGATTTTTTTTCGAAATTTTCGACCTTAATTGAGATAAAAAGGTTATAATTAACTCACATTTCAGCAACAATCGAGCTATTGACCGCTGTCAATACAGGTCTTCCATTAGCCCACACGCGCAGCAAGAAATAGCAGTCTAGACACAGAGCCGACAGGAAATCGCGACTCGACTGAGGCAACTGAGGGCTGGTGACGGGGATACGCTCCTCCATCCACTGGAAATTCCATTTGATTTGCTCAAACAACGAATTCGCCAACGCGTCGTCCATCCAAACGGTGACGCGGTCGTCTTCGCTGTCTTTAATCGAACAGTAGCTAAAGTCATCCAGAGTCGATGCTACGGAATCGCCGAGAGTCAGCTCGTCCCAGCTCATCTGCACGTCCATGCACATGTGTTTCTCTCGTAGTTGAATCAAATCGAGTTGATAGAAGAGCGATGAGTTAGTGTTAACGATGACTTCATTCAGATTTTGAGGCAGAATGCTGTCGTAGGGTAGTTCTCTGCAATTACCGGCGTGTTAAACTTGAATATTCAGTTTGTAATCGGATTATAGCAACCCCAAATTATCTTAGTTTGACCCCAAACAGTGCCAGACACCATTAAACTCCGCCGATGACCGTAAAACACAGTTTTTTGTTGAATATTAGCACCAAGAATGCATAATTTTTTGTGTTTGATAATTGTGCGTGTGTTTTTTAAGGACGATTCAGCCAGGAGCCAAAACATCTAGTCTCCCATGCCTGTAATGCGCTTCAAACGCATTACCAGAACGCCCTCTCTGCCTATCTAACCCGCTCATCTCGTAAACAACTCACTGAATGCTGTTGTAATGCGCGTTGACGACCGCTTTCTTCAGCACCGGACAGACCATCGATCCGATGTAGGGTTTGATAAAGGGTGTTGCGATCACCATCGACATCTCAAAGATCGACGAATGGTCAGAGGCGAGCGTGAAATCGCTTTCCTCCATGACGCAATCGCTGACGTCCACATGGGTTGAGTTAATTGCCAGCTCCAGTGAGACCCTTTTGCTCTGAAAATGGACTGGTTTGTCTTGTTCTTTTCGTGTCAAAGGACGCCCTGCAAGGTTAACCAAGCCGGTCTTACCTCCAATCGCGTCTGAATCAGCTGTCGATCGAAGAGAACAGGCCATAAATCGGCGACAACCACCGTGTCCGTGTGCATTTTGAAATTGTCGAAACTGAGGCGCATGACTCGCTGATGAAACTCGATTGAGACGTTCGAATAGGCGATCTTGTTGTCAACATCAAACCTGGCCAGGTCATCGCCGTTTCCCTCGTGCGTGCCATAGGGATTCAGGCGGAACTCGAACGGCAGCGGACTCTTGAGCGTGTGGCGCAGAGCCTGGGCGAAGAGCTGAGTAGCAGCAGCGGAGCCAAAGTCGATTCCAAGCTGCGAAGCGGCGCCTAAGGGGGCGAATAGTAGGAAAAGCGGCAGGAGGAGAATCGCCGCAGGGGCCGTGGTCCACGTGAGCATGCCCACGGGATGGCGATGGCAATGGTTTGACGAGGGGGGCGACTGTTGGGTCTGCTGCTGCTGCTGTGCGGAGGCGCGCGCGCGAACGAGCCGACTGTCTTCTTCACCTTATTCAATTGCGAGCGGCGTCGTCGTCGTTGGCGGCGGCGTCGACCCCTGCGGCTGCGCGCCTCGTTGCCGCCACCGTCGTTGCGGCGTCGGCCTTGTACGTACTATATCTGGTGCGCCGATCGGTCGTTCGCGCGCGCGCGACCGGCCGAGCGACGTGAGGGAGAGAGATGACACAACACACATTCCTTCGATTGTGACGACGACGACGATGACGAAACGGTGCTGAGTGGAGCGATGATGAATCGAGTGCTAGGAACAGCGCTAGAAGTTGGGTTTAATGCAATTAAACCCAACTTGCAATTACAATTAAATTAATAAATTAAGTGAATTAAGTAAAAAAATAAATTAAGTGCAATTAATGCGAGATATGACCTTGATATCACCGAGCATAATTTGATCTAGAATTGCAAAATTTGTAATTTTGAACTGGCATATATGCACACCTAAGCTAAGCTCATGATCTTCGGTGGCCCTGTGGCCTAATGGATAAGGCGTCGGACTTCGGATCCGAAGATTTCAAGTTCGAATCCTGTCAGGGTCGTAATTTTTTTATTTTGTTGATTTTAATCCTAAACAGTTTTGTTGCAAATTTGGTCTTAAAACCCCAAATCAACACTCAAAAAATGAAACAAGCCGGGATCATAGCGACATTGAGCAAGTCAAACTGACGGCCCAAGTAGTATAGTGGTTAGTACTCCACGTTGTGGCCGTGGCGAGCAGGTTCGATTCCTGCCTTGGGCGTTTCTTTTTTTGTTTAGGACTAAAACGCTTCTAAACGTCGTTTTTGAGACAAATAGCATGTTTTAGAAAAGGAATCCGCGCTTTCGTGGTTCTGATCCCTCTGCTCAGCATGAACTACTTGATTCTCCTCTTCCAACCGACCGAGCCCCGCTGGTTCAAGACTGTCTTCTACTACTACTCAGTGATCATCAATTCTACGCAGGTACGGTGTGCGCAGCTTAAAACATTAGCAAAACACACAAGTACAGTTGGTATATCACGACATTAGCGTCTTCTATCAGACACGTCATTCTGGCCGAGTGGTCTAAGGCGCTGCGTTCAGTTCTGAAGGCAATTGCGACGGATGTGTTACCACAACAGACAATATAAGCCAGAGTGACAAGTTTGGCTGCTAATGTGCCGGAGATGCTGCTGTAACCGTGATTCACTGTAAACTTTACACAAAAAACTCCATCAGAAAGAGATGCAAATGCTGCCAACATACACTACGTTTTGTAGTCAATTGCGTTACCATGTTCAAATCATTACTATCTTATCAACTTCATTAGCACAATACAAAAATACAAAAATCAGTCAAGCAAATAATAGTTGAATATCTGCAATATTATCGCATTTCCAGTAGATGGTGCCGCATTTCCAATTCATCGAGATCATTAGATTCTTTCCATTAAAATGCGGATAGTACAATTCCTGAAAGCGTTTTTCTTCTTCACTGAATCCACGAATTTTGCCCCGTTGAATGGATTTTTGAAAAGATGGATTGTTCACACTCATCTCAGAATAAACACGTTTTCCGATGAATTTTTGCGGCGTTTTCTTCCACTCCGCAATAATCTTCTTCAGCATCAGAACTGAGTTTAAGGGCAGGCATGCCCAGGAAAACTGGTCTTGTTTCAACGCGTCTAAAAGCAACATTGCAGTTTCGTCATCGAATTTGTAGTCGACGTGAAAATACAGCATAGCGAGAGTCTTCTTCGGTACAAATTTACGCATTATACTAGGAATGAGATCGGCAGTTCCTTCACTGAAATACAACATCGAGACAAACCGCAACGACGCGATGCATTCTTCAAGTTGATGGCCAATCGTTGGGGTGAAGAAAAAAAGATGAATGAGAGGAACCTTTTGGTAAGCCTTAATTGCGCCAATGGTACCCGCATTAGTTGATTGCTGCCTGCCAGTTTCCTTGATGTGAAAAGAGGTGAAGTTTCTGTAATTTGGTGTAATTGACGCGACTTCCTTGTTGTCGCAATAAGTCAAATAAGTCGTACTGACGAGCCTTCCATTGTCGATTGTAATTTTTTCGTAACGGATTTTCTGGTTATTTCTGGAGGCAACAGTACCGATGAGTCCGGGCATCTCACAGCAACGAACAAGAGATTCCGTGCACATTCGACGCGTGACCGAGTCGTAGAAGGCGAAAGGAATGGAGTTCATTAGGGAATGGAGAAGAAAATAGGGAATACGGTGAGAATTGAGAGCGTAAATGATTGAAAAGCAATGCAATAGTTTGTTTATGCATCGCAATTTCGCCATTGACAGGATCTTGGATTTTTGGATTTTGGACTGGATTTTGGGTAAGGCGTCGTAATTCGGAACCGAAGATTGCAGGTTCGAATCCTGTCAGGGTCGGGAATTTTTTTTTGTTTCTTTGAATTTAAGCAATTTTGTTGCAACTTTGGTCTTAAAACGATAGGAACCACAAAACACTCAAAATGAAGTAACCCAGGCTCATATCGACATTAAGCAAGTCAAACGAACGGCCCAAGTAGTATAGTGGTTAGTACTCCACGTTGTGGCCGTGGCGACGCAGGTTCGATTCCTGCCTTGGGCATTCTATTTTTTGTTGAGGACTAAAACGTTTCTAAATGTCGTTTTTGAGACAAACAACATTTGTAGGAAATGAATCCGTGCCTTCGCCGTTCTGATCCCTCTGCTCGGCATGAACTACTTGATCCTCCTCTTCCAACCGACCGAGCCCCGCTGGTTCAAGACTGTCTTCTACTACTACTCGGTGATCATCAATTCTACGCAGGTACGGTGTGCGCAGCTTAAAACATTAGCAAAACACACAAGAACAGTTGGCATATTAGGACATTAGCGTCTTCTATCAGACAAGTCATTCTGGCCGAGTGGTCTAAGGCGCTGCGTTCAGGTCGCAGTCCTCTTCGGAGGGCGCAGGTTCGAATCCTGCGGATGACAGACATTTTTTATTTTGATTGCTTTTAATTTTTTTTACTTTCCAACATTCTATGACTACGTGCTGAGATCGCAAGGCTTTGGGAACGGACACCCGAGACAGACGATTCGAGGACCCGAAAACTTCAAAAACTCTCAACAATTGTAGTTTAGATTTCGTTGAAGTCGAAACATAGTTATACGTTATCCAGGCAAAGTTATACGACCATATTTCTCAATTTCACAAACTTCAAGACACAAAAACAAGCAAAGCAAATCGATAAGTCTTCACAGGTGGGACTCAGGTCTCAAACACCAATGACGGACCGCTATCATTTCGTCACTGGCTATTGTTTACACCGCAATGATGCTGATTGTGTTGTCGCTATCAGTCATTCATTGAAACACTACTTTAATTCTTCTGCAACCCAAGTTTGTCTGATTTATCATAATAGGCAAAAAACAGAGAAAATTGTAAAAGCTGAAATCAAACTGAAAGTCGCAGCTGATCCGTTGCATCCGTCGCTTGTATCACAACAGTATTTCTCAAGATTGTACTCTCCATACTGAATCAACCCGCCAGAATTACCCTAAACGCAAAGGCGTTGAAGATGAGCCACAGAAGAAGTAAGCCTACCGTACACTTGAATTGAGGATCCAGCTTGACCAGCGCGCTATCGCAGCCTTTCATTGTGCCAATATTTTCGTCATCGGTCAAACGAACTGAAATTCAGTGATAACTACGAGTAAGATAGCATGTCAGCTTACATAAGAGTGTCACACAGCTGGTGCTGTTGCTACCACATTCCACCAATCTGTCGCTCGAATCCAAATGACCCGCAAACGAACTAAAAGTCCAACATTTGATCGCGTCACCATAGATCGGCAGCACAGAGAGCAGTAGCAGTAGTCGGAAGGGCGATGTCATTTGATTGAGTACCTGTGCACGCAGCCTTCGGCAATCGAAGCGAAAGCTGATAAGAAAGTGATAAAATAGGATCCTGCGATCGATATGTCACCAATTTGCAGTTCGCTAATTGACAAGTCATTCTAGCGGAGTGGTTCAAGGCGCTGCGCTCAAGTCGCGATGGCGCAGGTTTGAATCCGGCGGATTGCAGAGATTTTTTAAAGACAGGTTTGGGGTTTAAAGTTTCTTTTAGGTTAGCAAACCCTATCTGTGCGAAGCCTGAACGCCCTACGAAGCCTGGCACGCCAGAAAACTAGGGAAAGCACACTTGGTTATGCTTAAGTTCAGCTTAGTCTTCTTAGTTTTAGCGCCGGTTTGTCAAATAAATAAGTCGAAAGAAAAGAAGTAAAAAGTTTACCGCGCAAAACTGCGCTCTAAATTACGCGGTAACAGTTTGCGCGGTAATGGATTGCGCGGTAACAGTTTGCGCGGTAACGGTTTTCGCGGAAACGTCGTGTCACGGGTTAAAGTAAATAGAAATAAAAAATCTGAGACTTTTTGGAATGATGTCTGTTGATCGTTTGGAAGCCAGAGTCTTGTTCAAGCCAGAGTCTTTTTCCCTTACGTGCGTGCAAGGTTTAGCGCTTGCAATTACAAGATAGACACGATAGACACATCCTACGGCTCCTGTAACGATCGCTGCTTGCATTTAAGGCGCGAAGTGAAACTTTGCACCTGTGATATGTCGGTGCCGTGCGCATTTAACCGGTCGCAACCGACGATCCGACGCATTTCCAAAATGAACTCCGTTCCTTTTGATTTCTACGACTCAGTCGCGCGTCGTTTCAGAACGAAATCCCTCAATGCCTGCTGCGAACTCTCCGGACTGGTCGGCGCTGCTGCCGCCGAGGTATATGCTAATTTGGCTTACGAGTCAACGCACATCCACAATGGGCTCGTTCGAAGATCGCATTTTCGAACATATCATACGAAAATCAGAATTCCACCGCCAATTCCGAGTTTTAGGTTTCTCAACTCAATTCAGCTGTTAGGTACTCACAAGAGCGACTCAGCCGAAGGAATTGATCATATTTCGACTTTTAGAAATGTTCCAGCGGTACAACTCTATTTTCGCACGTCAGCATTAAGCAACGAACTGGAAGGATGCGTCAGTTCGCTCAAATACGTCACAAAATTATCGTTTTTTAAGGGCAGTACTAAAATCATCACGCAAATGATGCAAAATTTTGTGCCAAAGAAGACGCTGAGCCGCATTGCGTTTGACCTGGATTATGAGTTCGATACAGCGACTTCAAACCTACTGTTGGAACTTATCAAACAGACGCAATTTTCTGAAGCGACTTTGCCGGAAAACCCAAAGAAGAAATTTATACTACAAAACATCATCGCCGAGTGGAGGAAAAATTCAGAGAAATTTGTCGGAAAAACAATTTCTACTGGAGTTTTCCACTCGGCACACGATTTCTTTCGAAAAATCACTGCAAAAGACCAGAAGAGAATGTGCACTGAAGAGGACAGCCGCAAAATGGCTCTCTACTATCCGCACAGTCAAGGCAAAGAACTGCGAATCTCAATAAACATCAATGGTCGATCAATGTTGTGGGAAGAGAAGCCAGCAGACATCAATTGTGCTGATGTTTGCATAAGTCTTTTCAGCGTTAATGTTCGAGTTAAGACATAAATTGTGGTGATTGTTTGTGTTTGTGTTCAGTAACAGATATTTTGGTAACAGGCAAAATTGATACGCTCAGTAGGATCTTCTGCATCTGTTGCACCCATTTTGCATAAGTGAAATTTGAAGAAATTGTAGTGAAAAAACAAATCACAACTTGCTCATATTCCACAGATTGAGCCGGTAAAGGATGCAAAAGATTGAGAAAACCTATTCCACAGCAAATGTTGAACCTCGATTTACTTATCGTGGAACACGTATTTCAATATTTTCCGCAACCAATGTTGAAAAAAGACAAAAGCAGACAAACGTGCAGACAGACAGACGTGTGGCGCCTTAGTCGAATGCGTCAAACAAATTTAATTCGACAACAACTCTGAACAAACGCGTGATTTTGCAAATTGTGATACTCATGGATGGTCCTGGCACGCAACCTCTTGGTCCAGCAGGCGCGGGCCATTAGTGAGGCTGCCGGTCTCTCAACCGGGCCGCTTCTGCTCTTAACAGCGGAGGATTGATGATTCCAGCGGCCAGGATTCACAATCCCCCGTTCCGCGATATCTGGGCACTGCTGCGGCTCTTGCAACGAAATCGTGTAATTTTCAAAAGCGCTAAGCAGAGATTCGCACATGTTGTGTCGCTTCCATGCGCATTTAAGCGACCGAAACAGTCAATCCGACGCAATTCTACAATGAACTTCGTTCCCTTCGACTTCTACGACGCGGTGACGCGTTTTCTTTGTACAAGCTCTCTTACTTCTTGTTGCGATCTCTCCGGACTCGTTGGTACTGTTGCCGCCGAGACTTTTGAGAAATTGGCTTATGACTATACCTTCGTCGAAAATGGGCGTTTTCATAAAACGATTTATCAGAAGGTCCACAAGCAAATTCAAATTCCATCGTTGAACACAAGTTGCAGGCTATTTACGGTGATCAATTTCCGTAGTACTGGCGACGATAAATCAACGAACGCCGAGGTCATTGACCAGATTTCGACTTATAGAAATGTCTCAGCGGTACAACTCTATTTTCGCACGTCAGCGATAAGCAACGAGCTGGAAGGATGCATCAATTCGCTCAAATACGTCACAGAATTATGGTTTTTTGCAGGTAGTGCTAAAATGATCACGCGAATGATGCAAATCTTTGTGCCAAAGAAGACACTGCGCCAAATTGCCTTTAACTTGGATTATCAGTTCGATACAGCGACTTCAAATTTATTGTTAAATCTGCTCACACAGACGCAATTCTCGGTTGCGCTTCTCCCGCATAGACCAAAGAAAATTTTCATGCTGAGAAGGATAATCGCAGAATGGAAGCAAAATTCAGAAAAATTGGTTGGAAAAACAATTTTTACAGGGATTTTCACACTACCTAACAAGTTCATTCGAAAATCCACTGCAAGTTGTGAAATAAGATTGAGCACTGATGAAGAAAGGCGCATGCTGGCTCTTTATTATCCGTGCATGCACGGAAAGAAACTTCAAATCTCAACAAACGACAACGGGCGATCAATGTTTTGGGACATGGACGAACAAATTGTGTTGATGTTCGCATAAGTATCGCGCGCATTGTAATACTTGAGTTAAAAAATAAATTGTGGTAATTGTTAAAATAATTAATAAATAATTAAATAATTAAAAATAATGGTTTAAAAAAGAGCGCCCGGTCATAAAATTAAGTTTTGCTTCCTACGCTGCCTGGTAAACGAAAAAAAACTAGGCCGTCAGTCCAAGCGTAAGGCAGTTACAATAGTTGACTTATGAAACCTGTTGCGAGCATCGCGATAATTATGCCGATACCTTTTGCATGTTCCTAACTCGAGCCATAGCAAAATGCCCTTAAAAATGACTTTCATTTTTAGTCTTTTTAAATTAAACCGTTACATCTTCTGTCCCTGATGCCTTATGGCATTATGCCTTTTTGTTGTATGTCTTTTGATCGTACGGCCTTGAATTACCACAAAATTATTTAACTGAACACTTAAGCAAGCACCTAACACGAGATAATAAATACAAAGAAACTAACGCGGGTTTGGCACGTAGAAGGGTTCGAAGCTAGTTTTGAGGTTTTAGCTGCTGGAAGAGATTAATAGCAGAACAACCAAAAAATAAACAATTTTGAGGGAATCGAACCATTGGCCTATTGCATGCTTTTTTCTCTACGTAGACCTAGTATGAGAAGCAATTTTGAAGTTGAATTTACTACGTGCACATGGGTCTACAATTGTACCAAGTTTCATCCCTATCTGACACTCACACTTTGGAACGTTCATCGCATCGCAAAATGAGACGCCTGACATCTCATTGAAACTTTCAATGAGATGTCAGGCGTCTCATTTATCTCCACTTTTACACGCCGCGCGCACGTATTTGAAACGTTTCAAATACGTTCACGCGGTGTCTCATTGGTAGCCCGTTTGTCTGTTGTGCTCGGTGTCTGAGTTCGACGCCCAGTAATGTCGTGTCTCTGTTCCGTGTTCTGAACGACCGGTCGTTTCAATGTCTCAAATGACGCCGGTGGTTAGATGCTTCTCGGAGATGCTTCTCGACTGTGGCACAGTCCGGTTGATTTCCGCTGGAGACGTTCACGAATGGATGGACCTTCTTGTTCCAATGCTTCAAAATTGCTTGAAAACTGCAACAAGAAACAACGACGTTTCAAACGATTCAAATCAGCGTTTGAGCATGTTTCACAAATTCTGAGCAAACATTACCAACGGTACGCGTTGTTTGAACAGCTTTGCAAAAACCACTACAACGTGCCATCTGTTTACTGAGCAAATACGGCAAAACGCTCGCATAAAACAAGCCTCTGAATAACGTTTCAAACCGCAGCTCTCGTTATGAAGCTCATTTCCGTCGTTTTCGTCTTCGCCCTGGCTATCAGCATTTTTGCTGTTTGTGAAGCAGCCGTCTGCAAGGATAAGAGTAGGTCTGAAGGCAGTTGAAGTTGATTAATAAACGTTTCAGATGAAATTTGTCCCAAACTCAAACAATTCTGCCACGACTTTAAGTATGTTGACTTGATGACCACACAGTGCCCAAAGACGTGCAAGAAATGCAAGAAATAAGCGTTTCAAAACGATTGAATTGTAAATGGTATCCGTAATAAAACAGTCAGCATTTGAAGTGAACCAAGACGTTGTTCGTGGGTAGCCAGCCAAGATTGCAGCACAAATCGCCGTGTCTTGTTTTGATTTTGTCTGTCTCTAGCGGCTTAGCTGTTATTAGTATACTGTTTCTTTGAAATTGCGGCTCCTGCCGGTTAAATTTCAAGATCTGCTTTGATCATGGCGCCGGCAATGTTTTTCGTGTGCCAATCACCAACAGATTTCTTACGACAGTCGTAAACAATCTTAGACTAGAAAGGCACTACGTAAGGAGGGGAGGTAGATCAATGGAACATGCTTCTGAATCTGAATCTCTAGTTTCTTGAAAGATTTTGCTGTGCCTCTAACCCAATATTTGATGCACCTCTTTATTTATTAACTAGTAACATTAACAATCAATACAAACCATTACAATAAATCAAGTAAAGAAAATCGTAAGGCCACCGATGAAGTAAGCTGCCGCACCTTGTTCTGACCTCAGAATGCGCGTTTCGCAGAATTTCTGTGGTTTCATTTGAGGATAATAGAGCTGAAGATACGCGATTTCTTGCTCAGTGGCGTCTCTGATCCCTTGGCCAATTTTCAAGACATCACTTCGTAACAGAAGGGCGCGCACTCGTTTACCAGTGAACTTCTCCGGGTTCATCCTCCAGTAAGCGATTATGTCCGACACCACTGATGGAGCACTGTATGACAATGCAATCTCTGTAAGCTGTTCTTGGCATAGCGCATCGAGTAGCAACGCGGAAGTCGCATCATCAAACCTGTAGTTGAATGGAAAAATAATGTTTGCAACCGTCTTCTTTGCGGAAAACATTTTCATTATTTTGGAAACACATTGAGTGCTATGGAACCGCAAAAGAGACACTTTTTAAACGAGTCGATGCTTCTTTCAAGCTCGCCGCATAGATTTAACGTGAAGATAGCAAGGTTGACATTTCGATGCTTGCAAGTGTTGATCGCTTCTAAAGCGTCAGGGTTCGTTGAGTATTTTGCATCATCCGCCTTTATTTTTATCGTTGTGCGCAAACAAAATCTTTGGTTGACCGGTTCCTCAGGACGCTGGCGCTTTCCGCTGAACAGCCGATGAAAGCTTCTTTCGACTAATTTTCCATTTTCGATTAAAATGGTCTCACTGACAAATCGGTCGATTCCTTGCGCAGCAGCGGACCCAAGGACCCCTGGAAAATCACGAATTTCCAGAGTTCCGGGTAGATCACAAGTAATAGATTCGTAAAACTCAAAAGGCACGGAATTCATTGCTGACGATGAAATGATAATCGCAGTGGATTCACCGACGCTTTTATGTATGGATTGAACTAAATAGCAATGCGTTAAATTCACAGATATAATTCGTTTTGAGACTAATTAATTGGGGGTGACTGCAGTGCTGCAGCAACGTATGACCGGTCGTCGGTCAAATCAAGCATGAATACGGCCAGCAGACAGCTTCGGCGCGAGTGCCAGCGCAAATACGCATTTGGATGAGCTTAGGGATGGTTCTGTCGCTTAGGGGCTTGCAATGGCGCCGTCGCAAAGGAGCTGACATCAGACAGTCCAGATATCTAGACAGTCTATACATCAAGTACATCAGAGTCTCAAATCAAAAATCTCAATTTTGCATTTTGCAAGCGCTATTGTCGCGTGTCAGGGGCGTTGTTGTAAGTGCGGGATCATCTATCACTGCGCTCTCTGCACAAAGCAAAATCAAGATCAAAATGCACAAAGCAAATTCAAAATCAAAAGCACACTGGACGCTAAAACCCCGTACGGGGGTTTTTGCGGCTAGTTTGGATGATACTATGGTCGGTAATGTGATTTGTCTACAACGAGCAGTTGGTGTGCACAGAAAACGGCGCGTCATCTATGGATGAAGCAGATGAAGCTCTGACAGATTGTTGCACATGGTTAAAACTCGCCGTATTCGCTCAAATCAAACATGATTGAGCCAGCAGAACAGCTACTAGAGCTTAAAATTCAGCGCAAAGAAGCAAATTTTAAAAAAATTCAGCGCAAAGAAGCAAATTTTCGACGACGTGTCTGGACTGAATCAATCAGACAATGTCGGAAATGAGTTGATCGGAACTCTGCGATTTGCAGGCGGCCTTTGCAACATTTCACTGGCAACGCAGAAGCTGTTTCCATTGTTGCTTGGTCTGCCCGAGCTTGGAAGAGAATTGTGCAACATTGGACAGATTTGCAGTTTGCAGTTCTTGCCCTGCATCTTAATAGACACTGGTTGATTACAGACAAACTGTATTTTTCACCGAAATGTCAAAAGAGCACCAACCTTCAACCCGTTTATTGCTATCACATTAATTCACTTCAAAATCGGAAACACAACGTAAAGCAACGTTTTATGAGCAAGCAAGACCTCTCAATTCAAAGTCTTACTGATAATAATTACAGAAAATCTTAATCAAAATTTTTATCCTCCAAATACCGGTACTCGAATGTGAAAGACTCCTTCTTTTTTAGTGCCCACGTCTCGTAGTCGAAGCACACGTACGTACCCTAAAAATCAATACAATGAACGCACGTAGCCCTAGTTATCATACCTGTTCATAGTCATCGGTAAGCGTTTTGGGCTCTTTAAATCGTTGGAACCACATCAAGAATTTGGTGTGAAATCGCCACGACTGCTTCTTCAGAGCTTTTGCCGCCAGCAGCTGTGCTCTGGAACCTTCCAAGTAGTAGAACGCAAAGAACAGCGTCTCCGGCGACAATCTCAAGTAGTATTCTATTGTATCCGCGTTCGACGGGGGCGCTTGCGGATAGTAGTCCGGAACTGTGCACGGTTGCTTTGGGAGATAGTCGCTTAGCTTCTCAGCGTCCGATGCAAAAGGCATTCGCTCATGCGCTTGCTCTAGCATGCTCAGGATTTGAGCTTGGCCCGGTTGATGGTCTGTGCGACCCAGCGGCGATGCTCCTAGCCACGGTGGTATGTGAGCAGTTTTGGGCTCATTGTTCACAGGTTCCGTTATGCTATGAAGAGCTTCGCGTAGAGTAGCCTGATCAATCTCGCTCGGTTCTGGGGAGTTGAATGGTACAGAGCCTAAAACACAATATAGCGGAGTTTAAAAATCAGTTTTTTCTTACCAAAGTCTGTAGCCGTGCTAGTAGCGGCAGCAGCATCAGAAACTTGAGCATTTGAGTCCATAGGCAAAACCAGAGCGGGAGGAGGCATCATTGCTTCAGAAACAGTCAAAGAAGCGCCTGATATAGCCGCAGCTGGCTCGCTGTCAACTGCTACAGAATCGCAATGAACTCCGTTCGACGCGGGGGGCGGTGTTTGAGGCGAAGGAGAAGAAAGCGCCAGACTCTCACCGCTGGCTTGACTGAAATGAATCGATTAAACCCTTCTCTCTATTGATCACACACTCTCACATTACCATAATTTCAAAAATTCTCTCTGTTTCAGACTATAAATGGTTGGTAGACAGCCAGCCATTTTATGCATTGCCATAAGGCAACGTAGGCCATTTCCTGTGTACGCGAGAGTGTGAGAACGAACAATTGCTTGGACGGAACTCTTCTTCTGATAGAGCATAGAAATAGAGGAGATTAGAAGGAGAGAATAACTTTCATCCGAAGATGAACAAGCAACAATGCATGAGCTCCGCGTACACTGGTGCTGAATGCACGCGTTTTAAATGGAAAAATTGCGAAACTCGGAAACGGAACGCCGAACAAAAAACAATCGAACCGGCCGCTAATACCCCCTCGCGTGTGAATTCAGGCTCCGCCACGCGCCAAACAAGCGCAATATCGATTGAGGGTAGCCTAATAGGACATCATCGCTAATTGGCGGACTACGTCAGACAACGCCTACCGCATTGTTAGGCCGACTTTCAAATAAAACTGGATGCACATTTGTCTAGACAGGAACGCCGAAAAGAATGAACGCCCACGCACACAGAATCGATCGAGTCATGGCGCGCAAACCAAACAGTCTGTCATCTGCGCCCCCCAAAATGCGGACGATGCGTAATGGGGACGACGCAAAATCTATCCAAATAGAGAGCACCCAATGCGAGCTCATTAATCTCGACAAGCGCCGCCAACAAAGTGCAATGGGAAAGTCGCACCAAACATACGGGATACAAAGCGGCAGAGCAGTGGCGGTGGCGACGGAACGCGCTTTTGTGTTGTTTTGTTTCGCAGTTTGTCGCACGACGGCGAGAGTAACGCGGCGGAGCTGGCGCGCGCGCGCGAGAGAGAGGAATGAGTGTCGCCCATATGGCTGGCGGTGGTTTCCACGAACGGCCGGCCGATCAATGGACGCGCGTCGGTGCGGGTGGCGAATTGGTTTGTGTGCAATCAACAAGGTTGTTGTTTGCTGTGTATAAGGATATGTATGCACGAGGTTGGCGGGAAGGATAGCAGCAAATTGGGCCAAATAATGATTTAAATTACGGTAATTTTGCAAACAACGTTTGAAGCAAATAATAGTGGTTTTGAACGATGGATTTAAACGTTTCGAAAGTCCCTGGCTGATTCAATAAACAAACAATGAGCGTGATCTTTCCGTTCTTGTGGGTGTTGCAGCTGTTCAAGATATGCAATCACAAACCACTAACGGAGAAGGAAGATCATTTTTTGTATTTAAATAAGGAAAAATTCATTTTACGTTTTATGCCCAGAAATTGTACCGTTAATAGTTTCAAAACCGTTTATCGAACGAAATAAACACCGCCAAATTGGTGCCAGGACAACTTGGCGCTGCCCTCTGAATTTGAAACATTTTTGGCGGCAGATTAAACGCTTCTAAAAGTTGCTTAAAGTCAGCGTAGGCCTAAGGCAGTTACGTTTGGCCAAAACCAAAGTTTCAGCACGTTACGATCGGGCACAAAGTGAGCCAGGTAATCACAGTCCTGGCACCAAGTAGAAAATACACGAGAATAGCGTTAATAGGAGCCACAAATTGAAGAACTTTTTGCATCTCCTTGCAGGTAGCAACTGATTGTCACCGTCACCACTATTTCGATGGTGAACAAATTTACACTACTAGTGTAGTGCCCAATCTCATCATTCTTAAATATGATGAGCAAGCAAATTATGCTATACTGATGATACGGTAAAATATCTAAATGTGCGTTTTGGGCTTCAAAATGCGCTAAGCCGACATTTGCACCTCCTACATCCTGTTCTTTGCATCGTGTTTGCACCTTTTGCGTTGCTTCTCGGTGCATTTTAACAGTCAAAACCAACGATCCAACGATGCAACTAACCAAATGAACTCCGTTCCCTTTGCTTTCTACGACGCGGTGACGCGCTTCTGCCACAAGACATCGCTGACTTGTTGTCGCGATCTCTCTGGAGTCGTTGGTGTGGCATATTCCAAAACATACCGAATTTTAGGATATGAAACATTTTCAGTCGACAATGGCGGCCTTCAAAAGAAGTCATCTAGAACTTGGTTCGATGATGAACCCATATCGATTGCGATTACTCGGAATTACAAGTATTGTACAACAATTTACTTTAAGGGAAGTGATGAAGAAAGTTCTACAGAGTCCGAAGCAATCAACGCTCTCTTGGCTTATAGAAATGTACCTGACGTTTGCCTTTGTTTTGAGACCAGTTTTGTAAGCAAAGCAATCGAAGAAAGTATTAACTCGTTGAGGTTTGTCTCAGAACTGAGTTTCAATCCTGGAATTGCTGGTATTGTCTTAAAACTCATGCAGATACTCGTGCCAAAGAAGACATTGAACGAGATTGGATTTGATGACGATTACGAATTTGATGATGAAACGGCAAGTTTATTTCTGGATCTTCTGAAACAGACACAGTTTTATCATGCAACGTTGCCAAATAACCCGAAAAGCAATTTTATGCTTGACAGGATAATCGCCGAGTGGAGAGAGAATTCAGAAGAATTTGTCGGAAAATTATTTTGGACTGGAATATTCCTGCCCGAAACTTACTATCAAGAGAGTGAAATTAGAGAGTGTAGTGAGGAGGAAAAACGCTATCTGAATCTCTACTATCCGCATACTAGACTGGAAAAAAGTAATAATTTGCATATATTGAAAAACTGCAACAGAGGATCTATTTACTGGATGAAATTTAACAGAGGAGCGATCTTGTGGTTTGCTTGAAATGCCTTTGTAATTTTTAATATTGGAGTTATTAAATAAAGTTGTAATGTAGATCACAATCAAGATCACGAAAGTATGGACTAAACTTTAACAGAGTGGCAGCAACCCGAGATAGCAGAAATGGAGCACGACAAGAGCACTATTGACAGGTTGCCCCCTGGACAGGGCAGATATCAACTGGAGCCCAGACACGCATGCGGGACCTGCTATCTAAATTGATGTTCACCCAAACCAACACTCTTCTGGTCAATCAACAGAAACGGAAAATTAACCCAGTTGTTCACTTTCAAGCAAGCAGTTAGAGTTATGGTTGTTTTTCTGCTAAAAGCAAGATTGAAACAAACAGTCCGTGACTATTGAGCGCCACATATACGGCGACGATAGGATCCAGAAACAAAAATATTCTAAAAGGCATAGGCAGTCAGTCTAAGATGAGCGTAGGCTTAGATGTCATCATGCAATGCTTTTTCTTGCATTTCAAGCGTCTCGTAATTACAATCCCTTAACTGTCAGTTATTTTCGGCTTAGATAGCCGGGCAGTTTACACCCACCCAAAACACAACGCAAAGAGACGACACCACCAGACGTCAAACTCAGACCCTGGCGCCAAGTTGATAACTTGGCGCTGAATTGTGTATACACAAGGACAAGTTGGCACCGGACAATCTAAGTTCGTACTTCAAAGCCTGCGGTAGCTCCTAGTCCTACGCCTGCACTTATGTTAGTACAAAGCCTGCCTACGTATGAAGCCCTTAGATTGTTCGCCGCCAAGTCGTCCGGCGTCAAGTTGTCTTTGTGTATACATAAATCAGCGCCACGCTGTTATGGCGCCCAGTTGACCTGCTTCGGGTTAACTTTATGTTTGGTCGTAACGCTCTTAAGCTTCAGCTTAAACTGACTGCTCTAGTGGTTTAGCCTAGTTTTTGGCTTTCCATGCTTCGTAGAGCAACTTTCAGAAGCGTTTAACTTGGGACTAAAAGAGTCAAGTAGCAAATTCAGTGGGCGCCAACCTACAGAGGAGACCTACTGCCTGCTAAAAGCTTGAATGCTGCTGAACCGAAGCGACAGCATATCGACAGCAAGCCTTTGCAGAAGCCGTACCTATAACACAATACAACACCATTTGATGCACCATTTTTTTATTTTATTAACTAGCAATCAATTATCAATTCTACAATAAATCAAGCAAAGAAGAGCGTATGGCAATTAATGAAGTAAGCTGCCGCACCTTGTTCTGACCTCAGAATGAGTATTTGGCAGGATTTCTGTGGTTTCATTTGAGGATAATAGAGCTGGAGATGCGCGATTTCTTGCTCAGTGGCGTCTGCAATCCCAAAGTCAATGTTCAAGACCTCATTTCGTATCATACCGATGCGCACTTCCTTACCAATGAGTTTCTCCGGGCTGATCCTCCAGTAAGCGAGTATGTCGGACACCACTGATGTAGCTCTGTCGGGCAGAATCATCGAGTTAAACTGTTCTTGGCTGAGTACATCGAGAAGTAGCGCTGAAATCACACCATTCAATTTGTATCTGCGAGGGAAACCAATTTTTCTGACGTTCTTCTTCGTAATAAATATTCTAATCATTTTGGAAACAAAATCAGCACTACTTCGATCACCGAACCAGAGTAACAACGTCCCTCTGAGCGAACAAATGCTGTTTTCTAGTGCTTCATTGAGGTGAGGTAGGAAGAAATGAATTCGAACATCGTGATGCTTGCAAGCCGTGATTGCCTGTAAAACGTCCGGATCTGCTACCTCTTTCGCATCCCTGTTCCGTTCCGACAATTTGATGTCTGCGTACAACATTTGATCTCCTCCGTGCCGGTTGTTGACGGAAACTTCGCCAAAGCATGTTTTGCAGCCTGATTCGACCAGTTTCCCATTTACGATGGAAATCTTTTCGAAGGTCAGATTTTCGAAGTTCCAGGAAGCTGCGGTACCAATGATCCCCGGAAACTTACAATATTTCTGGACTGAGTTGAAAGAATAGCGTATAAACGAGTCGTAAAACGCGAAAGGAACAGAATCCATTGTACAAGAAAGAACGTAAAGAAACAGTGCAAAAGCGCTTATATACAGAGCGTGGAGCTGAATGTGCAAAAGCATGCAATGTGAGAAAAGCAGTTGTTGTGAACAACCACCAAAGCGTCATTTTTTAGCGGTAGGTGTCAACTTGGCGGCAGGACAACTTGGCGCCCAGTGAGTTTGGTACAAAGATATTTTCGAGCCAAGTTAAACGCTCTTTAAGTTACTTTACGAAGCCCGAGTAAACCTGGTAAAAGAGGTAAGTAAGATATTGCGCGCCAACGACAATACCGCCAAAGACCAGAGAGCCCAACATGCTAAAGAAATAAACGCTTTTGCGCTTATTTCTTGCAATAACGCTGACAATGAGTTTAGCTGTGTTTTGATAGATTGATAGACGATTGATAGACAACGCTAATATCAATCTAAAACGGGCGTTAAACGCACCAGAACAACAACAGTCACAACTCGCGCAGAATCGTGTTGGGTCGGTGCTTTTCACCTGTCTCGATTGAGGTGAGATTGTTGAGTTAGTTGACAATAAATTTGTGTTCACAGCACAACTAACATCAAGAAATTTTGTAATCATCACTGTACTCGTCGTGTAGACAATCCAATGCCCTCGTTGAAACTAAATTTAGCCTCATTTTGTGGAGCAACGTTCAACAGCTTGAAAACCGTTGGCTGTGTGTACGTAGCGCGGTGTACGTATCTCACTTCTGTCAATGTTAAAGTTAAGCTCACGCGCCGTCTCGGCTGCAGCGAATGTAGACAGATCACTTAATTTGAAAAAAGAAATGAAAAATTTATTATTGAATATCACACGTTCATTTCAGTATTAACACAGAGTAATTTCGCATGCCACTTTGACCAACTCAATTCCGTCTGCCGTCTTTGCGGCTTTTTTCGCCTGTCGCTCCTTCTTGATCTGCGCGCATCTCTTCTTGTTCATCTCGTCGCGCTTTTCCGGAGTCATTTTCGCGTATCTGTTCCTCTCGATCTCCGCCTTCCGCTGTCGACGAGCGACAATCGCAGAGATCTTCTCGATATCGCCGTCTGCAACCTGAGCGGCCTTCTTTAGGAGCAGGTCCTTCTCTGCTTGTCGTTTTTGGTGATAACGATCCCGGCGCCGCTGGTTGCTGGCCTCTTTCTCTTCTTCTGTTTGCGTGTGGTATCGGAGACGAGCCTGAGAGGCCCGAACGTTCTTGCAACGCTTCTTGACGAGTTCGCTATCGGCAGCGGGTCTCTTTGCACGTGGTCGGGGAGCCATGTTCGGTGGTTGTTTTGGTTTTGAGAAACATTAGATTGATTCGCGCTTTTATGGACACGTGAGCATTGGATTTAGGTGTGAGCATTGCTTTTTGAGCATCGCATCAAGTTTTTAGCATTGCTTATTTTGGTAGATCAAGTCAAATCTTGAAACGCAATCTTCAGTGTCATTGAGATTGAAAGTAAGCATCTACTTCTGCTTCTTTAGCAACAGATTCTTCTCTCTGTGACACAAGACTGAGTTCTTAGATCCTATTTCACATTTTGAGAGCGCGAGCATACAGTAATAAAAAAGGGTCAAAGTGTTAAAAAGCCAAAGAACTTGCTTACTGACAATCGTGTTGAGCAAACTTGTGCATTGAACAAGTTTTTCAAATGCGTTCTTGCAATTTGGTTGATTTTGATGAATCACAATGATTTTCATAGATAAAAATCAATTAAATCTGTTCGACTAACACCAACAAAGCTGGTTTCAGTCATTCGATTATTCGTCAAATGAGCATTTTTGTTTAATGTAGTTTGACCGATGCGCCAATCGGGTGACCAATCAAGTACGCATCGTGTACTTAAAACGGAACTAAAATTAAACTGTCAACAATTTCGACCCGTAAAAACTGGTATTTGATAGTCGGTATTCTCATCAAAGTGCAGTCCCATTATTTCCAATTTTACAGCTTTTGAATCGAGCTGAAAATCAGTGATTTACGCCGGATATGGCGAATGGAGTAGCCAAGGTCAAAGAGCCCATGTATTTATGCAAGACTTTTAAAGGATGAGGTCTACTTGCAAATTTGTGCCTAGAGCAACACTTCTGTAAACTCCACTACAGCTGGTTTTTGTCATTCGTAAACATTTGATGGTTTAGTTATGAGCCCTTTTGCTCAATGTAGTAGAATGATCAATGTGTGTGTTGCAAACGCCAAACACGACACAAAGATCGGTGACCACAAGCATAAACAGACCTAAAAACAACTTTTAACCCCTCACGGCTCTAGATTCCAATCATATCAAACTGCAAGTCCAATTCTATTTGCTTGAGGAAAGAACCGTGACCTCTACATACAGATAGCCCCACCGCAAGCATAGTAAACCGCCTGATAACTCTTCCTCGTTGTTTATGCGCGCGCGTGCGACACGCCAACACTGTTCACATTAGTCTGTGGGGGCAAAGTCCACTCGCGCTCGTCGTGTTCATGTGAACGCTAATCGAATTTGGAGATTTGCGTCTCGCTCATTTAATGCACAGGGTGAGTGCACCTTTACGTAACTGTTTCTTGGTTTGCAGTCAAATCAACACTGCAGAGATCATAAAACGCGCAATTTGGTTCCGGAAATCACATTGTTATGTTGTTGGCCTGCTGACCGAGTCTCTGACGTCCTGAGCTCTAAAACTCACTTTTATTGTTCGCTTTGTTGTCGATTTTTCATGAAAATTTTGTCGCGTCTTCGACCAGAAATAGACCAAATACCATAATAACACGTTAAGCTTTTGTGGAACACTCTAGAAGGTGATCACGACATTCTGCGTACAATATTTAATCGTTCGATCGCACAAACCTGTACTATTGGTCCGCAGATGAAGGTGTACATTTGTTTGCACATTGCGTCAATCGTCGGTCTGCTACGTTTGTCGACACAAATTGGTTCAATTTGTGAAGAAAACACAGATGATAGCGAGATTGAGATACCAACCAGATTGTTACATATGGTCATGTGCTCGCGAAATGCAGTAATTTGCAGTAAAATGCAGTAATGCAGTAATGCGAAATGCAGTAAAAGCAGTAACGAAATGCAGTAATTTCAAGCTAGACCACGTGTTGAGGCTTACTGTAGCTTTCAAAACTAGGTGCAATCTTATTGATCTCATCAAAAGTGAATTCAAACGACGCTTAAAGAGTGACTTTTGCCGTGATTGACGTCCAATTTTGCATTAAATGGGCTTACAAGACCTACTTTTGTTAGACCTACTTTTAGTAGTTTTCACTTCAACAGTCGTATTCATCGCTCCAAGAGCTTCTAAACGAGTTGTCACACGACCGATAAAAATTCAGTGTTAAAAAATTCATACATTCGGTCAACTAGTAGATATTTACTTTATTTCAGAAATCCATATAATATTCATTGTGGTAACAACTCACAACAATCTCTTTTTCACAAGAAAATCAGCAACCAGTGTGCAGTTGATCGGGTAGCAGCACTTGAGAGAAATATTAATTAGTAAGTAGACTATGAAAATACCGTATTTCCGGTTACAAGTAGCACTTTAGATAGAGGAGGAGAGAGGCGCGAGAGAAATCTCAATTACCATAATACGTGAGTAAGTCAAAGTGAGTGAATTTGAAGAAAAAATCGATAAAGCTTCAGTGGGGAGGGAGGGAGGAGGGTGACTGATGGTGGTGGGGTACTGTAGATGGTGTGTGTGTATACAAGTCTATGTACATCTTTGAATATATAGTACAGAAATAAGGCCTTGTGTTGATTGGTATGGTGATGCGGGGGTCGGGAAAGAGGGGAAAACAACAACAGATGAGTATCACAGATTGAGCAAGGATGAGTTTTGTAGGAAGAGTTTGGTCAGTTTGGCGGACAGACGGTGCTCGCTGATGAATAGAGCTTCTTGCGTTTTTCTATCGACGAGGAGGATCGCACTGAAATGGACAAACATGAGCATATTTTGGCAAAAAAAGATGAATTTTTCAGTTTTAAGCTCATGTGCCAGCTTGCAAACAAGCTATAACAGAGCACAATGGAAAGGGTTTTAGGAAACGTCATTTGTTCGGTTTTGCAAAGTTGAAATTTCAAAATATTTTTTCCAAATTTCATGCTTTTGGTCAAAATCAACTTTTCTTGAATCAGACCTACTTTTACAATTTGTTGTTATAATATTTTCACTGTTCCCGTTGAGACCGTCAGAAAAAGGTGTCACATGACAGGTAAAAAATATTTCTAAGGAATGTCATACGTTCGGTCAAAAAGTCAATTTTTTGTTTTTTGACCCACGCTCATGTTTTGTAATGTAACGCAAACTTACATGAAACCCCAGTCGTGGGAGCCTCCAACTGATGTCTGTTCAGCTTTGTTGACGCGGCAGGCGACGCTGGCAACGGCGTGGGTCGATTCACAGAATTCCACTTGGCGCGTGTGGTCTTCGTTGCGCAGGAATTTGCGGTGCCGGTTTTCACCGTGAGACCCAACTTCCGAATTGATGAGGTGGAGTTTGCATAGTTGGGACCCATCTGCGACTGGTTGATCGATGGAGTTCGGTTCAGTTCGCCCTTGATGAAACGTTCCACTTTGTCGATACACGCTTCTTGGTAGTCGTGCACCCAGCGCACGCCATTGTACTTGGTGATGTTGCGGATATCGAGCGGGATTTCGTCCTCGACGATTGGATACTCAAAGTGTTGATCCAGAATTGGTATCACGTTCTTTTGGTGCTCGAATGCGCAGTTGAGCTGGAAATCAAGAAATCAGTTTGTTTAAGGTCGAAAATTTGATCTTATCTTTGCATAGACTTGCAAATTTTGGGTTTGGTAACAATAGCCGTATTTGGTGTAAAATCTGCTTCAAAATGAGTTGTCACAATACTACTTTTGTGTTAATTTTAGAAATGTCGCATGTTCGGTCTTATGTGAAACATGCTTTATTTTTATTCAATTTGAGACTTCTCTTTATTACCTAACAAACACGTAAAACAAGACGCAAGCTTTAAAATTGACGCAAGCAAAATTCAAACTATAAATGTCGCACGTTTGGTAAGTTTTTTAACATTCAATTGTTGGCATTTTGTTGATCTTTGTAGATCTTTTAGGCGTTTGTTTTTAGTAACTGTCAAATGGCTCACCTCCTTGTGGATCCAATCCTCGCAGTTTGTGTCATTGAACAACCTGTCCAACGAGTTTGGAGTCAAAACCAGAATGAAGTGCTTCGCGGCCTGGATGTTCTTCAGCAGACTGGAGTCGAATTTTCCCGCGTAGAGTTTGTCAACGTCGATAAACACTTTGTAGCCCCTCAGCTGCAGTAGCACCTTGATGAGGCTCGCCAGCTGGTTTCCCGTAGACCTACGGTAGCTGATGAAGACGTCGATCTGCTTTGACAGAATTGCCACTTCGATATCGTCAATATGCTTGCTGTCCTGCAGCGCTTGGCGCAGTTTTAGGCGGTGCACTGGATTCTGGATGCCACAGACTGATTTCATCATGTCGTTGGTGAGCTGAGGGAGAAGATTCCTATTGAGACCCATGCCGAGCATCTGATAGGTGTAGACGGAGAGCTCGGGGCTCAGCGACATCAGGAACTGATCGAGTTGGGACTCGTCGACGCTACTGTAGTCGGCAGCAATTTTCAGACTCTCGAGTTCGCGGATAAATCGTTTCCTCAAGAGTCCGGACTTGATTCCAAGGTCATTTTCAAGGTCTTTTTCGGTTAACAGCAGTAGGAGATCGCCGTCCACCATGTTTGACTCAAAAGTGGAAGCGTAGTCACCAAATCCAATCTGAAAAATTGCAAATTTTAATCAGAAATAGGTTGTATCTCTCGTCAAATCTAAGCTGCATGAATTTCGTTTTGAGCAGGTTACTGTACTCAAAAAGGGCTTCAAAATGAATGGTCACACATCTGGTAAATGCCCGAGTATAAGAAATGTCATACGTTCGGTCAAATTGTCAAAATTTGTTATGTTTGCTTCAAAATTTCCATCTATTGCTTTTAAGACAAAAAATTATCCGCAGAAAACAAAAAACTCTATTCAGGAAATGTCATACGTTCGGCAAACCACAATTTTTCTTGTTTTTGAGCACTACAAAATATATTCAAAAACAACCTAGAAGATCAAACTACAAAAAATCACAAGGAATACCGTACCTTTTGAACCCAATACTGGACATCGCTCGTACTCCAACAAGGCACTTGTTGTGACAGCTTGTAAGGCACATCTTCTCCAATGATCGTCAACGCTTCGCTGGCAAATTTCGCCGCCACTTCGTCTGGACTCGAGGCGACCTCTTTTAGCGCTTGGATTGCGCCAATCTCCTCAAAAACTTCCAGTTTCTGTTGATCCTTCTTGATCGTCGCTTCCATGATGAAGTGGAACGCGGCCATGCTTTTTGCTTCCCTGCATTTCGATTTCAGCATAGGGAGCAGGCTGGAATTACGTTAATTAGTCGAAATGCACAAACTAATGACTTTTAGTGAGTAGATTTTGTAACTTCAAAAACGTTTACATAGACCAGCGGTTAAAGCGATTGTCTATCAACCGGAGGGTTACGGGTTCAACCCCTCGGAACCAAAATATTTTTTATTTTCATTTTTTTCGAGTTGCTCAACATTTTTGGCATTTTTGTAGCCAAAAACGAAACCAATGACGTTTAATAATGAACAAAACCAACCCCATAACAGAGATTAATCACTTGATGTGATGATAACTATAGCAACAGTTCTCTCTCCCCCGAATTCCGCTGTCTGACGACAAGCGCGGCTGCGACAACGCGAGCTAGGACCTCCCCGCCGCCCAACCGCCAACAACGACCGTCGGCGACCCGTGACGTCGTGGGAGCGAAACACGCGGCGCGTTGACGCGTAAACAGCGCACGCGCAAATGGAACAGAACTCGTGTGTGCCACTGGCACTCCGGATTCTGGCTGATGCTGATGCCGCTGTTCCATGGGGCGGAGGCGTCACAGATCTGTCTGATCGACGTTTCTATGATTAGAGCAAAAAAGTGCGACAACTATTCTTTTTAGCTATAAACTACAGTAGATTACACTATTTTTGAGTTGCCCGGATGTTATTTTGTAAATATGATTGCAATCTTGCTGAAGTCGTTGTCTGATAAGATTTTAAGCGCGGCTGATGTGTCGGTGTCTGTCATTTAACTTGATTTTTGTCTGTCTCACTAGTCACAAATCGTTCTGCAGACCACTACTGAACTTTGCAGACATTTGGATATTAGCGCAAATCAGACAGCAGCAACCAGATTGCTCAAGTGCAAAAAATTAAGCCTATTGACAAGAATATGCGCGTGTGGCCTTGCTGATGTTGACTACAACTTCAGCTGTAAATCTGATTACGAGACAAAGTCTAGACAGATATGTTTCGGAAAGTCAAGTAAATTTATGTCTAGACATTTCCAACGTTTGTTTCAGTTGATGTCAGAACTGATTTTATCTTTTAGATCTTACTTAATAAGCACTTACCGACTTAACCATTCCTTCGGCCTTCCCTGCGAGTGTTTGTAGTGGTCACCGGCAAAGGACATCGCTTGATGGGCCAGCAAAAACGGCTCAACTAGCGACAGCGTTCCAGATTTCGTGACAGCAACTTCCATCTCCTTCGAACTGCCTAACATGCAAATTGCTAAGCAAGCGTAGTACCGCGTCAGGTCATCTTGCTGGGAGGCAAGCAGAAAGAGCCAGTCGGGGAGCTAAAATCGTCCATTTCAATTTTGTCCTAAAACATCAAAATTACCTTTTTCTGGATGATCTTCTTCTTCGCTTCGGACTCGCTGTACAGCGACAAGTTGGCCAAAGCCAAGGCGGCGTGCCTGAGGGTGATTGGTTGATCGGTCGCGCGTTTGCACGTTAGCAGGATATGATCCAATACTCCAAATTCGATCATACTGAAAGAGAGCGCTTATCAGTGAGTGAGTGGGTTCTGAAGACCAAAAGACGCGATTTGACTGCGGTAAGCAAACATTTTATGGGTATCAATGTGTGTGCGAGAATTGCAGAAAACGTGAGTCTATCACAGTCGAGTTTGGAGTTTATAACCAGACCATTTAGTGCTGTAGGCTACAGATTTGTGGAAATTTTGGTTGGAAATTGAAATTTTCAACTGATTGCAAGCTCCTAGGCACTTTAAACCGAAATGCTGCAAAAACAAAAAATTCCCGACCCTGACAGGATTCGAACCTGCAATCTTCGGATCCGAAGTCCGACGCCTTATCCATTAGGCCACAGGGCCACACGGTCATCTACCTCTCAATACTTACTTAAAGGTCGTCTCCGACGAATGCTTAAACAAGCTTTCCATTATCGACAGCGACATCCTCTGCTGTTCGGGATTCTTGCTCAACTTCTCCGCGGTGCCGATGATCTTCCTCAGGTAGTTCTTGGTGACAATGAATTCCCTATTCTTCAGCGACATGCACTCTTCAAGCACTCTCCCGCAGCTTAACCTCACTGAAATACCGTATTTTAGGTTAAAAATTTAAAAAATTTGATCTTTACCAGTCTCACAGGTGTTCGAGTTGATAAACTGCTTGATGAGCATGTCGAAGTAGCCCTGATCGCGGATGTAATCGCACAGGGCATACGATAGATCGTGCGAGATCTTCGGAAACATCCACGCTTTCGTCATCACTTTGGCCACAATCGTGCAGCCCTGAACGAGTTTGTTCTAGAGCGAAACAGAGGAATTTAATGACCAAAAACGGGGTGGCGAGCGCGTGTTTGCATGCGTGTTTGGATGGTGGTACGGTAGTGCACACAGTACTACAGCCACAACACAGCCACAACGACACCTCTAGCTCACAGTGCGCATACCTCGATGATTTGCTCGTTGTCGCCATGCTGAATGTTCTGGAACGCTTTGTCGATGAACGTTTGGTATTTTTGGAGTTTTGTCTTTAGCGTGTGCATCATCATCACTTGTTCGGTGTGCGAGTGCTTGGTTAATGGGCCGCCGGTCACTCCGTCCTGAAATTAGTGAATTAAGTTAACAGGTTCAATGAAAAAAGCGATGTTTTCAGACAAACGACGTGTGTGGTCAGTTGCAGCTGTTTGTTGTCTGATCTATTCTGGGTTTATTTGCCGTTCAAACAGTAGGCAGCTGAAAAGGCTGACTGCATATCAAACTCAAAATATTGATTTTAAGGTTGCCATCAAAGGAGTTGCAAAGGCAAATCACAAAATTTCAATTTGTGGCAAAAAAGATAAAAATCTAAATTTTGACTTCAAACAGAGCCTAAATGTTTGCAATAACGTACAGTGAAACGCTGACAACAGTTACACATTGCACCATAACAAATTAAAAGTGTTTACGCGTGTTTGTGTGATGGAGAAAAGCTTGCAGAGCAAACAGGAAGTCAAGAAAAGGGCACGACTATGATACGTCTTTGGTCTCTTCATCAATCGATGTTTTGGACGTTTAATCACCTCTGAACAGCTGTTGCTCGGTCACGTGATTTTTCTCAGGATTTTGACTACTGAGTCGGCAAAAAGGTCTCTGATGCTTTGACGTTAGAAGAGATATGTGACCACACAGGAAATCGACGACCTTTTCGTACTCTGTAGCGCTGTGCACAGTGATGTTGGCTGCGTTTGACGCGGTAAACAGACAAATCAGAGGGAACAAGTGTTTTATGATTTGGAGATGCGAATCAACGAGCAATTTTAGGTCAAGTTGGCTTTTGTCAAGACTTGAAATGCAGAGGCTATCGAATTTTTGCGACACATTGGTTGTTTGCCCAATAGTGACACGTTTGACTTGGCGAAATTCGGTCTTTAAAGATTTGTTGAATTTGCTGTGTTGACCAAACTTCTGATTTTTTGGCTATTTTTGGCCGAAATACGCAGTGAATCATTTAAAAAACATGGAAGAATTATGAACAGACGCCAAAAAACGAGTTTATTTTAGACTAAAATAGACGGACGGAGGGCTCAGACCGGATTCGCAACAACGACTTACAGCTTGTTCAAGAGCGAAATGTAAAATTCTAGCACTAAAAGCTCGTGAACTGATTTTTAGGGATAGAAAAATGAAAATTTAAGGTTCTCTCAAATAGGAATATTTTACAATGTACGGATTTGACCAACGAACGCTAGTTAAGTCATTTTTGTATGCCTAAACTGCTGACAAAAACGGTTAGGATACAATACAGGCATAGTTCAAACCCCTTTTAGACCAAGTCAAACTCACAAAATCGCAATTTCCTTTTCCAGACAAATTATCTCACTTCACTGATTGTCTGAAACCATTTTACGAGTTTCGCGACCTCTTTGGAACGTCTGTCGGCGTCAATCGACACCAGCAGACCACATCCGACCCACACAGCGCGAGGGTGAAACGATGGCGCAAAAAACCGGTTACGCGCGGTTATTTTCGGTTACAGCGAATTGGAGTTTCTAATTTAAATTTTGCAAACGAACCTGGAAGATGTTTAACCGATGAGGCGAAGTGTTCGGGTCGGCAATCGGCGAAAGATCGTCGATGGCGACGTCCATTTCGGACGCCGGAAGGGAGCATGGTCCACCGGTGGAGCCTTCGCTCTTGAATCGACGATACTCGGACTCTTTCCGGTGGACCACAGGCGCAGGTGCGGAAGTGGGACAGGGCGTTGAGAGAGATTGCTGTAAGCGTACTTCTCCGTTGGATATCTGAAATTTGTTCCATTACTGAAAGATCAAAGAAAGTACAAATTTCAAAATAAATATTTTGCAAATTTTTTTGGATTTTTTAAACTCCGATTTATGACATTATCAGACGCCCAAACACCGGTCGAAACTGCTTGTTTATCGATGAGTACAATTGTGTTCAATAAATATTTTGCCGAAAATTATGCACTTTGAAGATGTTTTTCCACAGTTGCACATCGCTTAGCATGCGAGCAATGCAAGTGCAAGGTGCTCCGCACTTGTCTTGAAAAGTTCTATCGACCTTTTGCAGTGGCGCATGCTAATTTTTTGTAGGCAGTCCAAATTTAAAAAATAATAATAAAATACATAAATTTTAGAAAATCATTAAATTTTTTTAAAAAAATTATTAAATTTTTAGAAAAATTATCAAATTTTTAAAATTAAATTTAAATTCTTGAATTATTTTTTTCGCACGTTTAAACTTGCTGAAGTTAAACGCATTTGACATTATACTGGTTTTTAAAATTATTAAATTTTGGAAAATTTATTAAATTTTAGAAAATTTATTAATTTTAGAAATTTATTAAATTTTAAAAATAATTTATTTTTTGAATTTGATTTTTTGAGTTAGTTTGCTATAAATTCTATTAAAATAAATTCTAGAAATGGTGGAGCTTCAGTTTATTGCCCAAAATCCCAAAATCACATTCTCTTAAATTGTACTTCCACATTATTAAAAACAGTTTGAAACAATGCTGTC